>OZ020496.1:12863322-13135822 GCA_963971365.1 Lasioglossum villosulum | reverse complement strand
TATGTCGGCATCAAACCAATTACTAAAGATTTAAGTATTGTATAAAGTATTATATCAATTTCATATCTACCAAATTTCAAATATTATAGAGAATAAAAATGTTCTAGATCGAAAAAACGTTTGATTTTCGAGTTAAAATAGTTTCGAGTGCAAAGGAGTTATAACGTAACATTAAAATTGCTTTTTAAATTTAATAAATTTTATATCTTTTAATTGGAACCGTAAAGTACCGTTGCGAACAATAGTTCATTGAAAAGGAAGAGAAAAAGTATTTATTTTATACGAAAGCCTAAACGGAATATTTCAGCATTTTAATCAATTATTAACATATTAATAATGAAGATCTATATTATATTTATTTAATCAGGGGGACCAAATCCGGGGATATTTATTTGAGAAGGGTGCAGTCCTCCCAAATTAAATTCATTTATTCAAGTCGATCTCCTTACCACAAGGGTAGTTTGGGGTGAGCCCTATTATTAAATAGACTACGTCTAATGTAGAATCAGACAATCTACTTCTTTTTTTTCTTGTAACAAAATCTGTAGCCGTAAAAAAATTTCATTCATTTTGTGTGGATGTTGGCTTTATTGTATATTATTCATTTCCAAAAATACGTTATAAAATCAATGAGATGAACCAGTATTTCTTGATGAGAAATAAATGAGAATTTCCTACAATATGTTATAAAATAAATGAGAATTTTCCTAGACTTAAATTTCTTGAGAAATACCGTAATTTCTCGAGAAATGAGAAATAACCGATTATAAAATTTCTCGAGATTTTCTCGAGAAAGAATTCTCGAGAAGGAACACTATGGAAGATGTTACACTATGCGAGATGTTACACTATGCGAGGTGTTACACTATGCGAGGTGTTACATTATGCGAGGTGTTACATTATGCGAGATGTTACACTATGCGAGATGTTACACTATGCGAGATGTTACACTATGCGAGATGTCACACTATGCGAGATGTCACACTATGCGAGGTGTCACACTATGCGAGGTGTCACACTATGCGAGGTGTCACACTATGCGAGGTGTCACACTATGCGAGGTGTCACACTATGCGAGGTGTCACACTATGCGAGGTGTCACACTATGCGAGGTGTCACACTATGCGAGGTGTCACACTATGCGCGATGTTACACTATGCGAGGTGTTACATTATGCGAGGTGTTACACTATGCGAGGTGTTACATTATGCGAGGTGTTACACTATGCGAGATGTTACACTATGCGAGATGTTACACTATGCGAGGTGTTACATTATGCGAGGTGTTACACTCTGCAAGATGTTACACTTCAGTCCGCTTCTGTGTGTTCGTTCCAAAATAAACTGTACAAGTCAGGCATCAGCGTAAAGCAAATAATGTTTCAGAAAAGCGAATGTATAATTCCTTAGACACAACGATTTGCCTCTCTCTTCATCTCTCCTCTTCTCCCTGTTAGTCTTCCTTGGCTCTCTCCGCGCTGCGTCGTCCACGACTGCGTGCACTTTTTAAATTAATTACTTTATGTAACGAATATGCATGAGGCCGAAGCTTAGGCAAAAGTCTCTGTTGGTTATGCATAACACCGATAATTTCAAATTTCATTTGTACTCAAGTTTCTGCGGCGGAGCAATGGGCTACGAGTTGCGCGCATATTTCACGTTTTCCGCTGAATTTATTTGAAGCGGAGAGTATCGACCGATGGGAAATTGAAAAATGCAGATCGCTTTCCCTCAGCCTCGTGACGGGCAAGCAAATGCAGAGTGCCGGAGGTATCTTTGTTCATTGTACCAACGGTGTTTTGCATTGCGAATACGTAATGGTTTCAGCGAACGTTACGTGCTAGAACCGTGAATACTGTTGTGTCACGTAACAGGCACAAAAAAAAGAACGGTCGAATATGTAATACCGTATTTTTAATTAAATGTAAACGGAAGACGTTGAACGATTGTCATGCGGTTGCGCTTCCAGCGAATCGTAACCTATCAATTAATACGAATTCTTGATATTTGCTACGCTCCACAAAGCTGCGATTCGAGGTTCTAGCTGGACAAAACCTTTTCCATGACTGCTAATACGAAGTGTGCAGATTTTAGAAAAATTAATCCATATAGATTTTTCTGCTTCTTCACGTAACGTATCTATACACGATTTCTCCAAAACATATTTATAGAATCCATTAAAATTGTCTTCCGAAAATTCCTACAAACTTTCAAACATTCAGATCGTGAAACAGCGATCACTGTCACTAAAAATATAAATATTGTCCATTCCTACACATTTCCCCATGTGAAAATTTACATGAAAAGAAAGTTTAAAGCCTGTTCTAAAACTACGGACAACATCTTTTCAGTGTATTGGCGTTTATTGCCTACTTTGAGCTTGTTCAATATTCCATACATAATCTTTATAATATACATATATAATTAACTGAATTAATTGAGACAATAAACCGTACTTTCGCCGTTAGTTTTTGTTGGAATTCAACGATGCCATGGCACCCAGGTACAGTACAGACTTGATTTTTGTCCCAGGTTCGACGACTCGATTTTTGTCCAGGCCTACTCACTCCACTGCCTTTAAACGCTGTTCCGCGCCGCAGGGCGGCGTCTATTGTTCCCGGCCCGGGTATATTGGTGTGAACACCACTACATTAACACAACGAATCGAATGTTCAAACATCTTAATTTTAATGTTTTTTTATGGGGGTATTTCTGGCATTTTTCTGATTAAAACAAGACCAAACACGATATAATTTGAATTGTATTTGGTGGTTTAATCGACTGTGAAAGTTTCGTATGAGAAAGAAAGAGACACGAACAGTAGCAGTCGCCGTCGCGTCGTATTGCCAATTAAAAATGATTTATTTTTCATTACTTCTTGGTTTCATTGACATTACGGTGTAACTGTAGGATATGGAAGAGGATAGCGAGTGAAGAGGAATGAAAAACTGTATTGTATGCTCTATTCTTTAAAATACCAATGCGATTAACACATTTATTAATAACTTATTAAATGAAAATTTATCTGTTAGGTAATCGTTTAAATATATTTTATTCTTTAATTCTTTGAGAACATATTCTCGAGATGTTTAGTTTTTTGTTTAAACATATGCTATAGCGTATGTTGGATGTATGATACATTATAAATTATGCTTCTCACATGTAGAGTAAATATGGGCCAAATTATATGGCGTTTGGTCTTGTTTTAATCAGAATATTGCCAGGAATAAGCCAATAAAAGTCTCATTAAAAAAATAATTAAAAATAAAGAATGGAACAAGAATGGAACTCTGCAACATTTTTACCTTACAACATTTTCAGGATTCGCTGTGTATCTGTGTATTAAGCTGTAGGAATAAAAAGTGAACGAGCGGGTGTCACCTCATTCGGATTCTCGGAAAAGTGTGAGAGAAGAACGTCCGATTTATCTCTCGATGGGGCGGCGCATCGTAAACTGTTTAACTTGCGAAGTTCGTCGAAGCTCCAAGGATAATTAGACGACGGCGCAGGGCGTTGCATAAAAATTGAAATTTCAGCCGCGAGACCATAACAGTTCTAATTATAATAGCAGGGGACCGGTGTTCCGCACCATTCTGGAACACGTTCCCCGTCCCGTTTAACGAGAACGGAACGACGTACGTGACATTAAAAGGACACAGAGGGCCGTTTTCTTTTGCGCGGATCGCTTGATTAACTGCTAATTCGTGCCCGGTGTACGCGAGTAGACGTGACCTGGTATATTCTTGTGTACACGCGGCAACCGCTTATGGGTTAATCCGCGGGTTCAAGCAAAGCCGCCGCCGCCCCGAGAGAAATTGAAAAGACGGCTTTCTGGATCCCCTGTTTCCATCTTCCGGCAAAATTAAACTACGCTCTGCCAGCGAATGTGTGATCTCGACAAACATATTTCGCCATTGTGCGAAAGCCACCTGCACGTTTTGGATTTATTCGAAATTTTAGTCGGCCGTCACGCTACTCGCTGAAAAAAAGTATCCGCACGAAATGGTCAGCTTTTTGAAGCTATTTGATGCCGACATTCAAGATTGGGTTTTCTATGAAAAAACAAAAAATGCTAAAATTACTTATTAACGCTCCAGTGGCGACCCTGAAGCACCGCAAATATATCGCTGTATCGGTAATGCAAAATAATTGTTACGTTATGAAATTATTTTGTATCAAATAGATTACTAAACATTTGAGTACTGCACGAGTAAGTTGCATCAATGTGATATGCATAAGTTTACAAAAATGATACAGAATGGAAGTCTAGGTCAGTAGAAATGTTATGTTTTCGTGTTAAAATATTGCGTTGGCAAGAAAGTAATTTCGGTATTTCAGATGAAATAGAGAGCCAAATTTTATTATCCAAGCAATGAATTTTAATGAATAAGATATTCTCTTTCTTATTCTTATTCTTATTCTTACGAAAATGTTTTATTGATTAAAGTTGATCGCTTGATAAAGAAGATCAGTTTTATTTCACCTCAAAATACTGAAATTACTTTCTTGTCCAATAGTTCTGAGTACAAAGGATTAAATAAGAGTGGTAAACAAATTACTTCCTGCCTCTAACTATATTTTGATTAATACATTTTTAAAAATTGAACTAAATGGCTTGAGTTTTGTTTTGGAAATTGTAGAAGGATTAGTCTACTAGGTAATGCGTAAAAAAGTATTTTGAAATTGCTATAGCTCGCAATTTAGAAAAAAAAGTTAAGTAATTTTCAGCATTTCGATCTTACCTATAATGAAAATTTAAAATGCAGTTGAACTTTGATTACCCGTGCTAATTAGTGGAACATGACTGTTCGAATATTATAACAATTACATATTTCAGTGCTGAACTTAATCCTTATTGAAGTGCGCAGTAAATCGTATAGCTTATGGATTAACGCAAACTTAATCTTCGTGAAAAGTAATCATACTGTTCCGTCGCTAGAACCGTAGATTTCAGAAAGAAGCGTTCCTTCGCTGCAATAGTCATAAAACAAGAGTCGTCCATCGAGCCTTCCTTTATGACACCTTGAGACTTAATTTGTTTGTTTGAGTTTGAGACTTAATAACAATAGAGTCCCGGAGGGCTTCTTTCGCATCTGTTTTGCTAGACATACGTGACTAAGTAGTCCTATCGCCAGGTACTTTTACCTGGAAAGTATTCCGAACTCGATGAAATTTTGACACGTCATTTAGAGGTACTCTGGGGTGTCGTATCTGAGTTTTCGACCTCGAGGACTCTGTGCTAACTTTGGGAGGGGGTAAAAACCACGGTTTTAATTACCTTGATTTGATTTTTCGCTCGTGACTCAAAAACTATTGGTCCTAGGACCTTTTTGTTTTCATTTTTGGAAAGAGCATTAAATTTCCTTCAAATTTCACTATTCAATTGTATTTTTCGGCGCAATAGGCACCGAGAGACAGTCGTTAAAAATTAAAAAATTAAGTGGCAACTGACGGAGAAAATTATACTGTCCAATAACAAAAATGTTTCCATATAACTATTGGGTGTGTCTTATACAGTTTTTGGCGCTAAATTTTTCTCCTACGCGTCCAGTTTTTGGGAAATTTAAGTTTGAAAAAAGAAACATGTTTTTCGACTTTGAACATTGACACAGATCTACAAAACGTATTTTAAAAATTTTCAATATAGGCCCACATAAAAAAGTTGTAAAATGCAACTTTTAGTATTTTTTCTACAATTCCGATCAATTGCAATTTTTGAAAAAATGTTTTTCCACATTCTGTAGCAAACTATTTGCTCTAACTTCCCAACAAAAATTCAAGTCGTATAGTTCAATGTTAAACCAGTTATCGTTTTTTTTATAGCGTCCGAATATTAATGGGAGTCCGTTCAAAATGACCGGTTCCAGATTATTTCCAATTATTGAAATAATGGAAATGATTTGATAAGAATTGATTGTATAAATATCTTTAGTGGAGTACGATTTATTATAGGATTCGCACAAAGTTTAAATAAAATGAATCTTTCATAATTTTTATAAGGGAACACGTGTATCGGTTAATTTTAAGGCACGCGTCCTTTTGTCTCCATCGTCGTGCATGTGGCCGGTACTTGCAGTGAGAGTGTAGCTTTTTCCCCTCAGTTCGTAATCCCTCCCCTCATCTAGCGACTCTGGCTCAGATGCGAGTTAGTCGGAGAAAGAAAATAGTCGGTAATTCCAGGAAATCCCTCTTCCTAATAGTCGTGCTGTGATAAGGTCTCCTGTAGCAGCTAAGCGAACTAACAAGGGAACATACCGAAGTGATATCCGATTGTATGCAACTTTGAAAAATAGTTTTCGCAAGAATATTTGACCGTATACTTTTCTCATATCGTATCGGCCATCATTTGTACCGAAGAGGCGGGCGCAGCTCTCAAAGTTGAGGGGTGTGAAACGTCTTCGAATATCTTGGAAACTACTGAAGTTGTAAGAACTTTGTAAATGGCAAAAGTTACATCGAAATTGGCAGATGTCACTTCGGTATGTTCCCTTGTAAGCGGATCCAGAGACGTGCATAAATAGTTGAAGACGTTTAAATATTCAAAAGTTCGAATGTTGCGTTGAAAATTTACATAGAAGCATGTTACACGGCAAGTTTGTAAACCTGCAATTAAGTACCCGATTACAAAATTCATTATAAATTCAAATTTAAGCGACACTTACCAACTGTTGTTTTTAAAAAATGTTTAGTTTCTCCGAAAAATAGAACCTCGACACACCAGGAATCAGATCAGTTATTATTTTAACTAGAGTTTCAGATTGTGTATTTTGATAACGTAAATGTAAATTATCAAAGAACTTCGTTGCTTCCTTTCTAGTGTTCATCAAGATTTAAAATCGTTCATTGTGTATATAAAAGATGCAACAGTATTATTAGTTTAGTCAAGTTTCATATTATTAGTTATTTTCAAGATTGGTAACATGAAAATAAATTTTTAGTATAACAACAACACATTCCTACTGAATTTTATTTTGTAGAAAATTTCATTTTTGTTGATCACAATTATTATTGCAGTTTCACTCAATTTTCAACATCTTTTCGTATCAGTAATGAAGGAACTAAATGAAGAGAAACTGTCTCAATTTGGGTATAAATTGCTCGGATCGAAATTTTATTAGCACCTTTAAATCTCGCAATTAATACTACTTTTATGTGAATGTTAGGTTGCATGTGAATACATGTCTGATGTTTAAAAGTAACTTTAAAGAAACGCGACTTTTCTCTAAATAAAACATATTGATCAACACCATTGATCTTCATATTGAAGCACCATTATAAATTGAATTTTTCCAATCTTCGTATCATCATTTATAACAGCATCGATGAATAGTGTATTGATTTACTATTATATTTGAAATTATTCAATAATTAATAATATTTGAAATTAAATATTTAACCACTTCGTTCTCATGGACGTGTTATGACGCGACGTCGATACCGTTCGTATAGGGTCACAGACGTGTTATAACGCGCCGTCGATACCGTTCGTATAAGGTCACAGACGTGTTATAACGTCCCGCCGATACTGTTCGTACAGATCACAGACGTGTTATCACGCGACGCAATGCCGCTTCCGCGGTGCGTGCGATGCTACACACGACGTATTTCGCGTACTTCTTTATTAGATTACGTGTTTTAATTCGAAAAATTATTAATTCTGGGAACGGTATAGGTAAAGAATGATTTCAGGATATTTAAAATTTATTGTTTCTGTGTGTGATATAATTCGAAACATGGAGCTGCACATAATGCAACATCACAATTTACGCAATAGTATCTTGTTTCTTTGCAAAATGCAGAAATTGCAGAATACTGAAAAACTTTTTTTTTACATAATTTGTCTTGTAAACACAAAATTATATATTGGATTTGTATTCCAGTACATAGATAGTTCGGTAACCGAACTATACTCATATGTACAATAATGGCAAAAAAACAATGCAAATCTTCATTGGAAATCTGAAAATAGGATATCGAAAAACCT
Organism: Lasioglossum villosulum; assembly: GCA_963971365.1. Classification (NCBI taxonomy): domain Eukaryota; kingdom Metazoa; phylum Arthropoda; class Insecta; order Hymenoptera; family Halictidae; genus Lasioglossum; species Lasioglossum villosulum. The sequence continues at coordinate 13,127,839 of OZ020496.1, read as the reverse complement.
TGTTGCCGTATATGTATACTTGTTACTCTCCTTTACAATTAGATCTACAAGTTGTTTACAAAAAAAAAATTCACAAATGGAAAAAGGAAAACTGTTTTAAATAAGCGGTGCCTCAGACAGAGCAAAGACAAGCCCGCGTGTTTACAAGTCCGTGTCACCTCGGTAGCGGCATTGCGTCGCGTGATAACACGTCTGTGATCTGTACGAACAGTATCGGCGGGACGTTATAACACGTCTGTGACCTTATACGAACGGTATCGGCGGTGCGTTATAACACGTCTGTGACCCTATACGAACGGTATCGATGTCGCGTCATAACACGTCCATGAGAACGAAGTGGTTAAATGAAAACTGAAGATAGGATCTTAATAAGTCTTCATTATATTTAAAAAATTGGTGTTCTATTATTGAAAATATCATTTACATGATTAAATATGTCGGTATCTAAACAGTTACTAAACATTTAGGTATTGTATGAGGTACTACATCAGTTTCAGATCTACAAAATTTAAAAAATCATAGGGAATAAAAATACTCTAGCTAGGGACAAAAGTATAATTGTCCAGTTAACATTGCTCCGAGTTCAAAGGGTTAAAATCGGACATTTCATGTCCCGTTAGGTTGGTAAATTATACCAACTAATAACAATAATCAGGGTGAAGGGTAAAAAGTTGGAGGTAGCCTGAAGTAGCAGTCGTCGAGGTATTTATCAGTGAACAGTTACTTCTCGAGTTATTTCTGTCATTGTAAACCGACGTTCGCGTGTTTAGAAGTAATTTTCGCAGCAGCACGTTTTACAAATAACGTGACCGTACGTCACGGTAAACGATTATTTCCAACCTCGCCGATGCTCCGCGTCGAAAGCAAACTTTCGACTCGGATGAAACGGTCCCACGGAATCGAAACAACGAGAAAGCAGAACGGACGTTTCTTGGAATACCGCGTATAAAATAATATCCACGATCGACGGTATTCGCGGGAACCGGGCGTAAAATTGTACAGCTTACCAGGAAGAAGCTGCGAGCTTATCTGGCCATTTTTAATTCAAAATTATTTAATATCCTTTTGCGCGTGTTAACTCGGCAAGGATTGTTAATTTTCGCTCGTGCGTCGGTCGCAGAATATTCTGCGTTTTCAAATAAATTCTATGCGACCACCGGAGTCGTCGGAAATTCTGCGGTGGACAATATTACGCCGAAAAACCGGGACTGTTTGTAAATGCACCGAACAAAAATGTTCGGGTCTGCGCTGCGTCGCAAACAGTAGATATTGTCCTCGGTCTGCGCGCGGGTTCGAGCGTGAAACTGACTGAAACAGTAGCCGCGCGTTAGCAACTTCGGGACAAAAGTGGCTGGATTCTTTGCAACCTGTTCCGCGGAATTTTTCAAGCTTTTTCTACCGTAAACCCTGTTACGCACTTCGAGAGACAAATTTATTGCTGATAATTTTATTGAATGCCGCTGGGAACGTGGAACGGTCACCCTGATACCTCTCCGCGAGCGAGCAATGTTCCATGAATGCGTTACTAAAACATGTTGAACGAAACGGCAATGGTATCTTGCGGTATTTTAAATATTTTCTAATATGTACGTATTTAAAATTTTGGATTTTTACGCGACATAAAAATTGTCTGTACTAATTGCAAAACGTAAGAGTTATATAGACACTTATTTCTTAATGACTTTATTGAACAAACAATACAACAGTGGTTGGTATAACTTTATATGGTTTTACTCTTCTGCATTAATAATCACAATTTCGATGACGTTTAGGAACATTCACAGGTTAATTTAACAATTTTTTCAAACATTTTTTAAGGTACTCCCTGTACACGCATTGATCGTCACGCTAATCCTTTATTGTTCCTAATAAAACTTCTGTTTATTTCATTGATTCGCCAGAAACTGAGTAATTGAATAAGGATTTCGATACTGTCTAAATAGATTTTAAACAAAATTTTTAATGGTATCAGCGCAATGGTTGGATCAAAAACTACTTTTACACTATTTGCAACAGGTTACACCAATGTCAGTTATATCTATTGTAATTATATTTTAATTTACACACGCAAGTGAGTTACAATTATAATTTTCTTAAATTTAAAAATTGATTAAAAAAAGGTTTATAATCATATCTGCTCCACAGTACTAATAGAAATTGTCGGTTCATTTACAGACGCAAAATTTTATTAATTTCTTGAAAATGATCTAAATATAGATCGAAATGTCGAAAGTTTGATTTTGTGATATTTTGCAAATAGTGTAGAAGTAGTTTTTGATCGAACCAGTGCGCTGATACCATTGAAAATTTTGTTTAAAACCTATTTACGATCGATACTAAGATATTATTGTCTAAATAGAACTTTCGCCGTCGAAGGACTAATATCGTGCAGCATCAACTCTTAACAGTTATCATTAAACTGCGGATTTGATGCAGGATTTGATGCGGATTTGAGGAAAACATGGCTATTGATCTAGATAGTGAAAGATGCACATGGAAGTAGAATTTTATTACAGTATTTTAGACTCATTAATTCAGATATTGTAGATATTAATTTTTTATAAGTTCATAAGTATTTGACCACTTGACGGAAACAAATATAAAAGTTTATATATTAACATAATTATATATGATCGACATAGAACCATTATAATGCAACGATTGTTAAGGATTTTACCAGTAAGTAAATAAAAGTTATTAAATATTTCGTTGTTCAATGTAACCATATAGTTGGGCAATGATGACGTTTAAAATTCCATGCAATCTAGCAACAATCTTTTTTTAATGTTTCTTCAAACACTTTCTAAATAAGTCCACAAATCATTCTCTGATTTTGGACAGTTTATTTTCACCTTTCCTCGTCCCCTAACAGCTTTAAATAATTTCTACACACTTTTGCACTATGTTTAAGATCGTTATCTTGCATGAAAATGAAGTTTTCGTCTTTCATTCAATATATTTTGTATATTTTCGATAAGCTGAAGGTAGTCAAATATTAATGGACGATAGTGTACATAAGATATAAATTGTATTATTATAAATATTATAAATGCATAAAGATCTACAGTCTAATTACAACGTTCTACTGAATCTAACGTATTCTCTTAAGAAAAATAGTTCCTCAAGAAATAAATATATTCTTCCAAGAAACCAAAATTCCTTAAGAAATAAAAATTCTCCCAACACGATGCTACGGTACGTCCGAAACTGACTTAATCGGTTCTCTTCACGTGAAATACGAATTCGTGGTTGCGAGAAATACGCGATCCTTGTATCATACAACTGGAGAATAAGCTTGGATTAATTATTATTTGAATTATGTTGCTTTCGGTCAGCACTGCGCGCCAATAAATCTTGGTCTCCTTTTCCCGTCGCTCTGCATGTAAAAAAGCACAGAGGACTGGGGGTAAGAGAGATGAACGGAATAATTGAATCTCATTTTTATTCATTACAAATAGCTGGCTGATCCGTCAGCCAAGAAAGCCGCCGTGAAAACTGACTTATTACCCACACCACAGAGCCCGAAAAAGGATTAAACTAAAGCCGTCCAGGACTCGGAACAAGAACTTTCAACTTCCAGTTTCGCGCGAGGAAGTGAAAAAGGAGCGAAAGAAAGAAAATATCTCTTCTTGTCGGCCGGTCGTTAGCCCAGGCTCGCTCTGTTGGATCGCGAGGGAAGCTCGAGTGGTCCGGTTGTCCTTTTCGCGGGCAGAAGTTCAAACAGAACCGCTAACTTTTTCGATCGGTCTGCTGCTCCTCTCTCCCTTTTTCTCTCGGCATGGGGATCGTTACCCTCTCAAATACGGGAAACGTATTCCCAGGATTCGGGTGCGGCGTCGCGTGTCGTCCGCGTCAAAGTAAAGTCGAAATCGGTGGGGAATGTATGCAGCGCGGGCCAAAGGAGGGTATACATATACAGGGTGTCCCAAAACCAGTGCAGGAGCGGAAAATGGGAGGTTCCTTGGGTCATTCGAAGCAACATTTTCCTTTACAAAAATGGCGTCCGCGGCTTTGTTTAGAAATTATTAATGAAAAACACGGACCAATCAGAGCGCGATCTAGACATGCGATGGCACGTTCGGCCAATTGACAGTTGGCGTGTCGGGCCGACTGTGCTAACTCGCGTCTAGGTCGCGCTCTGATTGGTCCGTGTTTTTGGTTAAGGGGGTAGAGTACCCACGTGACATTACTAGAATCTAACTAGAATATTGCTAGATTTTGGGCCAAAAAGAGGGGTTTATGGGAACACACTTCACGTCCTCATACGATTATATTTTGAGCTGAATGAGGGCTCATTCTAAAGGGGAAGGTTAAATGAAGCGCGCGTGGGTCCAACTTCAGTTACATTATGTTTATATCCAGTAATGTGACTCTCCAAAGTAGGGAAAACAAATGAAGAAAAATTCCGGATATTCTAATGTATTTTTCGATCACAAAAAGATTTTTCCTGCTAATTTAGGGACCCACGCGCGCTTCGTTTAACCTTCCTCTTTCAAATGAGCCCTCACTCAGCTCAATATATAATCGTATGAGGATGTGAGGTGTGTTCCCGTGATCGCATTCAATTGTTCCCCAGATTCCCTTCATGAAGGGTGAGTAGAAGCAATTTTAGTTCAGCTACTTGGACGAGATGGCGCTTAGTCAGGAGAATTATTAGCGTAGTTTCTTAACAACAAAAGTGTAAAGGGCATGAAGTCACTCGGATCCATTAATAGCAATAAAGATAATGATTAAAAGAAAAAAACCTGTATTTATAGCGAAATTGAAACATTAGAATGATACAAATGTATCATTCTTAAGGGGGTAGAGTACCCACGTGACATTACTAGAATCTGTTGGAATTCAACGATGCCATAGCGCCTAGGTGTAAGGGATGGTATAGGGGTCAGGTATAAGGGACTGTGGGACCCAGCCGGGGGCGTAAAGTCAAGCGGTAGTCAGTCCGGTAACAGAAGTTAGCCCGAGCGGATCGCGATAGAGTCAAGTCCCACAGGAAAGCAGCAGCGCACCATATAGAATAATACATAGTACGTTTACTGTTCACGCGTTACATTGTGAACCACGCGGATACACTGTGGTATGAGTAAAGTGGCACCTTTGCATATAATTAAAGTATATTCAAAAAAGCTGTGTTTTCTTTATTTCATACACTATAAAGGTTATATCTAAGTGGTCATCGTCCCTGGATCAAGTTTATTCTCCAACAGAATCTAACCAGAATATTACTAGAAAACAAGTGAAAACAGGGGTTTACGCGGGAACGTTTCACATCCTCATACGATTATATTTTGAGCTGAGTGAGGGCTCATTCGAAAGAGGAAGGTTGCACGCAGTGCGCTCTTCTCATGTTTTCTTTAGATTATGTTTATATGAAGTAATATGAGTGTCCAAAGTAGGCGAAACAAATGAAGAAAAATTCCGGAGATTCTAATGTATTTTTCGTGCACAAAAAGATTTTTCTCGCGAAAAAATCGAGAAGACCGCACTGCGTGCAACCTTCCTCTTTCGAATGAGCCCTCACTCAGCTCAAAATATAATCGTATGAGGACGTGAAACGTTCCCGCGTGATCGCATTCAATTGTTCCCCAGATTCCCTTCATGAAGGGTGAGTAGAAGCCATTTTAGTTCAGCTGCTTAGACGAGATGGCGCTTAGTCGGGTGAACTCGGGTGAACTATCAGCGTAGATTCGTAACAACAAAAGTGTAAAGGGCGTGAAGCCACTCGGATCCATTAATAGCAATGAAGATAACGATTAAAAGAAAAAAACCTGTAATTATAGCGAAATTGAAGCGTTAGATTGATGCAAATGTATGTTCATCACTGTTGCCAAATTGGTTTTTCGCGCGGGGGTTGGTCACAATGAAAAATACCATGGTCACGCGGACGCCATTCTTGTAAAGGGAAATGTAGCTTCAACTGGCCCACGGAACCTCCCATTTTCCGCTGCTACACTAGTTTTGGGACACCCAGTATACGAGAGGAAAAAAGTTTTTCGTTCGCGCCGGACGACGAGGATCGGAGCGATGTCCTCGGCCGAATTTATCCGCGGGTTAGCCCGTAAAACCGGCCGAAGCCTCGAAAGTGTGAAATCGTATTACCCGATGAATATGCAGTGCGATTTTGCGGTCGAAAGTTTTCGGTCTGGTTGTAACTCGTCGTCGGTCGCCGGTAGGCGTCGACGAAACCTGGAACCGGGCACCAGGATCTCTAGACGTATTCTAATTAGTACAAAAAGCGGGGCCGGTGCGGCGCGCCGCTTGAGAATCGTCCGCAACGAGGATCGAGGGGTGTACACGTGCACATGCACCCGGACAGCGAAGGAGAAAGACGGAACGTCCAGGGCTGTTCCTAAATCACACTCGACCGAAATCTGCGTTCGGCGGCTTAATTGGTTTCGCCGCGCTCGGCGCCCGCTGGCCGCGAGAAAGCGCGGCAAGAAATCACCGCGCGGACCCGGGAATTAATTAGGCATCGATTACGGATAACGTGTAAATCAAATTTAATTGGACAATTCCATTTGCAAATTGGGCAGTTTTCAATCCGCCTTTACCGAACAGCGCTGTGTCCCTGCTCGCGGAGTAATTGGTCTTCTTGAGACCGAAGGAACCGACGGGTTCACGCTCTTCTGTCATCCGGTCGACAGCTTCTTGATGTTCCTTCTCTCCTTCTACTCGGTCCTCTCTTGCAGTTCACGGCCGTCGGATCCATTTTCCGCGGTAAACCGAACGAGAAATTACATCAGAAACGTCCGATCCTGTTTGAACGGCTAATTAAAATTTGGTCGAGTTATTTGACAGCGGAATTGTAGATTAGGCTATTCTAGTTGGTTTAGTGATTTGCAGGGACGTCGTAATGGTATGCTCGCTGAGCGAAACCATGATTTATCATTTCTTAGAAGGTGTTAAAAGTTTGCTCGATATATGTATATTTCTCAGCGTTCTGATGAAAATATCTCCGAAAATTATCAGCTTTTTACATTAATAACTCTTTTGTAGAGAATATCGCTGCATTTGTCAACTGGACTGCGGATCTTTATGCAGTTATGGCTTCTATAGGTCTTCAAACAATGGTAGAATATAAAATTCAGCGGAGCTCTGTGTGATTTTAATTTATTTCTGATGTAGAAAGACTACTACCGCAGAAAAAAACATCTGATTTGATTCGATTCTCTTCAAATTGTTCTACGAAAATTGCAAATTTAATTGAAAATTACAAGATGCTATTAAAAGAACGCATGCCGCTTTCATATGACCTCTCAAGAGCATCGTGACCCCTTGAAACCATTCATTTCTTATCGAAAACTATTTTTCATTTAAAGATTAAATCAGTCACCCCGTATAAATAGTTTCTTAACATAGCAAGTGGCGTGGTTAATAAGAGAAAGCTTACGGAACAAGAAAATATTAACCACCACATGACAGTGCTCTTTGTGTATACTTATATTGCTTAACAATATCAGTAGTACGCATGGTGAATGATTAGCAAATACAGCGTCGAGATTCTATGAATATTCGGCTCGATTAAAATAATTACCTTCATTTAACCCTTAGCATTCGAGCGGCGACTCTGAGGCACCGCTGAATATTACTCTGTATCGGTAACGTGAAATAATTGTTACGTTATCAAATTATTTTACATGAAATAAATTACTACACGTTTGAGTATTAAAATGAAAAAGAATTCATATAAAATGGAACTATTCTAGGTCAGAAGAGAAACGTTTAGTTGTCATATTAAAACAGTTCCGAATGCAAAGGGTTAAAAAATGTTTGTGAAGCGAAAACTTCGTTAAGCGCACCGCGTACACGATTACTAGGCAGTGAATGCATTCGATCCGTCACGCTCCGAGGTGAAACGCTACTCGGGTAAACTCGGAGGGAAACAGACAGACGTGCAATCACCATAGAAGTTTTTACATTCGGTCGTGCGGCTGTTTTGGTCTTAAACCTATAATAAATACGATTGGACACAGATAAAAATGAGCAGAAATAATTTTGACCGACTGGATCGGGCAAATGCCGCACCGTGCATCGCGTGCTGCTGGAATTCTAGTGTTAGTGGAACTCCGACCGTGTTGCTACAGTATTCTGGGAGTGGGATTATGAATACTCTTGCCCGCAAAAGTCCTACTTCGGTGAACGTGGTGTAGATTATGACTCCCAGGTGTTCGGTAATGAAAATTGAGGAGCATCGAGGCAGGAGGCCACAGGAATCTCGAGCTGCGGGCAGCTTAGCACTCGGGAGTCCTTTGGTCAAACTCTCTTCAAGACGAGGCTCCTAGCTAGGCAGCCAACGTGAAGGAAGAGGGGTTTGCAGCGTAGGGCTGCTCTAGACTATGCAACTCGGGTGTCCAGGTATGAAAAAGTGGAGTCATAAAGTTGAAGGACTTCTGAAGCTGAGAGAGTAGCGCTGAAGATGTTCCTCAATCAAAATCTCCTCGGGACAATGTTTCTAGCCGAGCATCCAATGAGCCTGGCACTGCGATATTAGTTTTTTTCGACTTGCCTAAAGAGACTGTTTCGGGGATCAAAGCAATTTTCTACATTGCAGATGTCACCGTAATAAACTCCAGGTATCTTGTAATCATCGAGCAACTTACCCTCGGTCCGCGACCATTAAGGGTGTAGATACGAATTTGACATTCACCAGAAACTCTCGAGTGTGAGAGAGACGCAGCCCTAGACCCGTATACGTACACGAGAGTTGCAGAGGTTCCGCATTTTTCGATTCCTGACTCTATACTGCACATTTCAGTGTTCTAGGTAGTCACAATCGCTAGATAAAAGATTAATCTGGGAGGGACGTATCCTAAGAATTGCTGCATTTTAAATTATCGAGGCGCAATTTACATTATTCGACAACAAGTAGGTTTATGAAAATGTCTCTCAGTAGCCACGATAGGCGGCAACACTGTCGCTTGTTCCGTTGCTTCTCATGGCTCCGCTACTTGTTGTCGAATAATGTAAATTGCGCCTCGATAACTTAAAATGCAGCAATTCTTAGGGTACGTCCCTCCTAGACTAATCTTTTATCTAGCGATTGTGACTACCTAGAACACTGAAATGTGCAGTATAGAGTCAGGAATCGAAAAATGCGAAACCCCTACAACTCTCGTGTACATATACGGGTCTAGGGCTGTGTGTCTCTCACACTAGAGAGCGGATCCACACCCTCAATGCAAAAACTAGAACCCTCGCGTTCGTGGGGCTTGGGTCCCAGTTAGAAGGTCAACTTCTTTACGACACAGTTCGAGGGTGCATCGGTCAACCTTCAAGCAATTTTACATTACCGAAACTCCTCATTTCTCAACTCAGGTATAGTCCCACTCCTCCTTCCAACTAGACAGTCCGCTAGACAATTGCGGAAGGAGGTTTGAACAATTGCGGGCTTCCTGATTGGAAACTGGACGGCTGACAGCACCAATCCGGACTGCGTCCTCTCATATCGTAATAGATGACGAGCTCCTCCCTTTACCTAAGGCCAACCTCTCAATCCACGAGGAGCCAAAAACACATCTCATCGGGGACTGGTGAAAGAGTGGAAAGTTCAGATCGATCCTAACATCGAAGCTGCGGTGAAGGTGGTGTAGATTATGACTCCCAGGTGTTCGGTAATGAAAATTGAGGAGCATCGAGGCAGGAGGCCACAGGAATCTCGAGCTGCGGGCAGCTTAGCACTCGGGAGTCCTTTGGTCAAACTCTCTTCAAGACGAGGCTCCTAGCTAGGCAGCCAACGTGAAGGAAGAGGGATTTGTAGCGTAGGGCTGCTCTAGACTGTGGAACTCGGGTGTCCAGGTATGAAAAAGTGGAAGTCTTAAAGTTGAAGGACTTCTGAAGCTGAGAGAGTAGCGTTGAAGCTGTTCCTCAGTCAAAATCTCCTAGGGACAATGTTTCTAGCCGAGCAACCAATGAGCCTGGCACTGCGATATTAGTTTTGTCTAAAACACCTCTTGCGCGATAAAATATGAATCCGCAATGCTGCTGAATCGCACGGTGAAATCATTAACTGCGGATTTATATTTCATCCTGCAATAAGACCTGTGTCTGTGGAAGCTCTCAAATCCAATTTCTACGCTCTTTGAACAATCAGATCACCTGTACGAGCCTTTCTCACACAACTCCACTGTCCTCATTCCATTATGGGCTTAGCTCTTTGCGTCACTGGCCGTCTAACTTGCAAACCTCGAAAAGAACTTCAGTCGCTAAAGCTCTACCTGCATAGTCGAACAAACACCACCCTCTGTTTTCTACCTATCCTTCCTATTGTTTAGCACTCTTCCTATTTCTCTTTTGTTGCTCGTTCATCGTTAAATCAAGTTACTCTTAGATTTTCAAGTTTAATGAATTAAGTAACCGAAACAAGTTTATTTAAAAATGTACATTTTACTTCAATCAAATTAACCCTTTGCACTCCGAATTATTTTTCAATTTTGTTGCCAACAATTCCCCACTACTTTAAGTGTTTTATTTGTTTATTATTTAATTTTGTTTACCAATTATTATCGTATATAGCTCTCTCAATTTTTGTTGTAATTTATATTTGTGAAACTTCTATTTGTTTTTAACTAAAAAATAAGAAACAATTTCCCACTACTTTAAGTGTTTTAGTTGTTTATTATTTAATTTTGTTTACTAATTATTATCATATATAGCTCTCTCAAATTTTGTTATAATTTATATTTGTGGGACTTCTATTTGTTTTTAACTAAAAAATAAGAAACAACAATTCCCCACTACTTTAAGTGTTTTAATTGTTTATTATTTAAATTTGTTTACTAATTATTATCATATATAGCTCTCTCAAATTTTGTTATAATTTATATTTGTGGGACTTCTATTTGTTTTTAACTAAAAAATAAGAAACAATTTCCCACTACTTTAAGTGTTTTAGTTGTTTATTATTTAATTTTGTTTACTAAGTATTATCATATATAGCTCTCTCAAATTTTGTTGTAATTTATATTTGTGAAACTTCTATTTGTTTTCAACTAAAAAATAAGATAATTAATACTCCACGAAGGAATGCAAAAGGTTGATCTCTCAAAATCATATACCAAATCTGAACGTTTATTTATGTTCACTAATATTGGTAACTCAGAAATAATGTAGAATAAAAAGACTAAACATTATTTCTCCTTATTTATTTAAGGAAACCCTCAGCGTCCGACACTATGGAAACTTCCCCTAAAGCATTCTAACAAATTCTAAAAAAAAATAAGAACAGCTATATCAACATTCATATATAAATTTAAACACGAACTTTACTGTTCACGGATTAGTTAGCAAATACACGAGACAGAGTAACGAATATATTAAACTGCAGGATTTATATGAAAAGTCTTCAGCGAGTAATACTTTACCGATGGATCGACGTTCTATTACATAGAAGGGGGAGAAGAGTACAAGAGAGAAAGGTTCGAAAGTTAAGTAGAAAATTTGATTTACTCGCTATATTTCGCGATACACAACAGCGTCGTGAAACTGATGGGGCAAAATTAGATTTCACGGTAGACAGAATTTCTGGGTCACGGATAGGTATCGGAATAAATTTTAAGTAATTTATTGAAACTTTGCTGAGGAAGTTGCAGTATAGACGGGGAAACCGGTGGGATAGAACAAGTGATTAATACAGCAATATATTGAGACGGCAGGAAATCTGCAACGTGCGCAAAAAGAAGTGGAGGTTGCAGTGCCGAGAAAAAAGTATTCATGCCGCTCTGAATTATGTTCGCCAATTGTTAATCTATTAAGACCTATCAGCCATAACGAGTCGAACACTGTGTAAAAACGACGGAGGAATGCATTTCACTGATTACTTCAGATTGTAAATCAGTCATTTGCTGAGATAACGTAAAAAAGTTGTAAGGAAAGGTCAGCATCCTACTCGACAATAATTACACGGCCCGTCACTCAACGGCGTAATTTATACTTGGACTGCGAGTTTCACGTGTTCACGGAGTATACGTATAAAATCTAATTACACTTTAGTAAAAGATAATGAAGTGTTTACACCAGTTTTACATTAACAAACCTTCTCATCGACTCGTATCACGAATTTATTCTCGACTCCGTGTAAATTCTCGTTACGTTGCACACCTAATGAAACTACTGTACGAGAAACGACGTTTGCATAAAGATTCGTGGTCTGTTTATAATTAAACGCTATTTTGAACAGCGTGTTTAGTTCGCTAGCACGTACAGTTCGCTACTTTCCATTTTACAGCGTAAGAGTTCTGACAATGAGTTTCTGTTTTATTTAAGGGGAACATAGTCAGCGGTCGTGACAGATTGCAAACACGCATATGGGTACGGCTCAGCGTGTACAGCGGCCATGAATAGAAACGATTTCACGCGACTTTCGGAATAATTGCGAATATCATTGAATTTGTTCGGTATGTTTCATTTAAATGCAAACACCGGAACGTTTCATGGACCATTGATAATGAAAAATACTGTTTGTTTCGTAGAAAAAACAGTAAACGCGCTATGAAACTGTCGCACAAATTCTATTAACAGAAAAATTAGTATTATCTACTTAATAAATTCCAGTGAAAATTGATTTTCAAGTTTATTTGGAAAAATCATGTCGCCCAAAGTGTTACCTAACCCTTTACAGTCGGAGCTGTTTTAACTTTTAAAACTTTAAATTTAGTAATTTGAATACAAACAAATGTTTCGACTACACTAGCAAATATCTATTTCGCATTAAAGCAGTTGTTTTATCGAATAAAAATTTATTTATGTTGGAGTCATATGAAGAATCCATGTAACCAGTTATGTAGAAAATGGAGTGCGAGTAATTGAAGGTTAATTCGAAAATTAAACATTTCTTTAGATCAAGATTAACCACATTGTATACGATTTTTCTCATTTTAAGGATAATAAATTGTTGGAACACCTCATACAACGTTTATATGTTTAATAGTGGATGAGTAGACTGCGGATTTTATGCATTTATGATGAAAATGGGTAATTCTAATTTCTGACAGTAAAGAAATTTGAAGAAATTAAATATACTACTATATTACTGTCAACCTATTAATCATATTCAACAAGAAATTAAATATTTATTTCACCCCAGCTTGTTGCATTTCAGGTAGAAAGTTTTTATTTTTCTTCACTCGTGCAGTAATTTGGTAGTATAATTAATATTTTCTCTCGTTACAGTAAAAATAAATCATATTCTGAATTCTTTCCTTTATAGAATTAATTATTTATGAATTATTTATGAAGAAATTGGTTGGGCGAAATATAAAATAAAAATAAAAGTAAATAGAAATAAAAGACTCAAAAAATTCAAGAATGTTGTAATATTGCTTTCAATGCAACAAAGTCGTCAAGGGATGAAATCAATTATGTTACTCCTGTTTCTCACAATCAATGCAAAACATTTTTATTTTTCATAAAGATCCGCAGTCTAATAATTATAATACCTCATTCAATACTTCAATCTGTAGTAATTAATTACCTACCAATATATTTTATAATGTCAACGATATTAGGATTAAACGTATAGCGATCGTAATAAGCTTTAAGCAAAAATTAAATGTTTTCGGCGCATTGGTTCGATCTATTAATACTTTAAAACTTTAACACACTATTTGCAAATATTCACAATATTTCATCTCGACGTTTCGATCCAAATTTGGATCATTTTCAAGAGATTAATTTAATAACATTGTGTCTGTAATGAAACCAAACAAATAGTGTGTTAAAGTTTTAAAGTATTAATAGATCGAACCAATGCGCCGAAAACATTTAATTTTTGCTTATTGATATTAGGATTAATGTTACTCATGGTTAATATAAATAACCATGAATACTCGTTATGAAAAACTGAATGGTCAGTTAATCGAAGAAGGCTGAAGACTTATTTGTACCAGAGGACACAGAACTCAGTCTTCTGTGTAGCTCGGACTAAGGGAAACCTTATTGTTCCGTGTGCTACACCACGAAAACTAATAATACCAATTCGAGGGAAGGTATAGCAGTGTACAAACACTTTTTCCTGTCGCTGTGGCCAGAGGATGGTCGGGGACGGTATGTTGGTTACGGGTAGAAAATACGATTTTAGATAATGCACTGTAACAAGATCATCTATCTATCTATCGTCGTTCTTTCACCGGAAAAGTAGACCCAACGAAGGAGCAGCTGATAAGATTTAGCTTCTGTAGCTGGCGGAGCCCGTACCCACGGCCATCCGAAATTATCAAAGGAGAGGAAATTTCTGGGTCGGCCATGAAAAGCCATAAAAAGATAGCGCGAACTGCTCGATTACTTACAGGCATGGGGAGAAGGCACGAGAGGGGGAGGGGTGGGGGTTTGTGCATAGCTTGTTCAAGGATTTCTGCTCTGGAATATGCAGCTGCAGCTGCAGCTCCTCTCGCAAAATCCCCACCGTCGCCCTTTCCTTCACGATTCCCAGACCCCCACCTCCATTTCACCTTGCGTCTCGTTGTTTCATATACTCGCATACTGGATCTTTCCACGCTCGCTTCCACTCGCCTCGAGCAATTGTCGGTTCGCGCAAGGAAATCCGGAATTTCCAGTCAGGGTGAGCGACGTCTGATTTTTGACCGAACACCTCGCTAAAAGTATTTTATAATTATGTTCGAAGTTATGTTCGTCGATGGCGAACGGAATGGAAGTCTCCGAACACGATGGCAGCTCGGTTGTACGTACTCCTTGGGACACGACCACGCTATGATTAAAAAATACTTGAAGAGTTCCCCAAGAAACACTGGCTGACGGAAATTTTATTATACTCCTTTGAAATTATATTTCGTTAAGCTGCGAATTCCCTATGCGTTTATGGACGAAAGAATTCTCGAGCAAAGACAGCATTCGAGTATTCGCGCTTTGCACTTAGAGCGGTTTTAACTCGAAACCAAGTTCGAATATGTCCGGTACAGTCGAACCTGGATAACTCGAATCTCAAGGGAAGAACTAAAATCTTCGAGTAAGAGAGGTTTCACCTACGAAAATTCGACTTACAGGAGGTTTGTACAAGAGTTAATAATTTGCTCGTTGTGATAGTTTTAAAGAAACAAAAGTTCAATTTTTGGAAATGAGTTATTTATTATTTATTATTAGACTGTCGGTCTTTATGCAAAATAAAAAATGTTTGCATTAATTGCAAGGTACAGAAATCAAATGAAAATTTTTTCTTTTAATTATTTTATTAACTTGAAACTAATAACACTGGTGATCTTTTTAATACGTCTATTGTTTAAAATTGTACGTACCTCTTTTTGTCATAAATTCATAAAATCCGCAGACTATTTATTACATGTATGCATGTAGTAATTATAATCTAATAGGGTCTTACATATTACTATTAGATATTAAAGAAAAATGTTGATCAATGGTACTTTCAACGGTATCAAAATTAGAGAATTCTCTTCACTATCAACATTTTCTTCAATATCATCAGATATACTACAAAACTTCGTAAACATTTATTCGTGTTTTGGCAAAATAATTTGAGTTAACACTACCCGTACCGCTACCGTTCAAATGACCGCTTTTACATTGTTTATTTTTTAATTATTGAAATTATAAAGATACTTTCATTAGAAATTATTCAATAAATTTCTCTATTCGAATACGTATTATAAAAACTTGTAAAAAATTTGAATAAATTCAATCTTGTAATTTTTATAAAACAATGTATATCCGATACATTTTGTACCCGATACGGTTAGTGTTAAAGGAAGTTTCATTTCGATTTATAAAGATTCTTAAGGTGCAGCGGAAATGAACAAAATTTTCGTCATATTGAGGTTTTCGAATTATCGAGGCTTGTTCGAAGCTGAATTATCGACTGTACCTATTAAGTAAATCGGTTAAGGGTAAATATAATTCAAAGTTTGGTAATTTATTAAATACAATCAAATTTACTAGTAGCGCCTCAGAGTTGCCATTCGAGTGATAAGGGTTAATAATTCTTGAAATAATTGATACAGAAAAAATAAAGTTGCGTTTTTCCCGGGTTCTGTATGCAAAATTTGTTTAAACCTCCACGATCTACATATTATATACTTGAGCCCTTCGTGTTCGAATCAATTTATTGATTCTTGTATTATCAGTTTGGCATAAGAATGTAATTTGTTATAGTTGTTTGAAATTGTTTATTCAACCATTAATCCTATGATTTAATGGCATTTCTCTGTTCGAATGCTTGTTTTTCTTGAACTGTTTGCTAATGTGTTATCTGATATAATGAATGGGAATTTCAAAAACTGCGCACGATCCTCCTACACTGAAATTTTGTAATTAAATTATTCATGTGCGCGAAATATCGAAGATTCTGCGGATAATTCCGGAATTATTTTACATATCTCGCTGGGGAATTTCGTGTCACGTATGACTTATATTTTTTTCCGGAACACCCGAAATTCTTTTTAAATCACAGGCAAATTTAGTACGTTTTTTGTACTGGTATAAATGACTCGTTTTTTCAATATTTCAATTTTTGTTGCTGGATTTCACGAATGGCTGGGAATGTTCTGCCCACGTTAAATCCTACGTCGAGCTCAGGTTTGTTTTCTTATTTAGTTCGAGTTTATCTTCACGGCAAAATGTAGCGTCATTCGTTCAACTTTTACGCTTTAAATAATTTTTGAATTAAAAAGAAGTACCTTAATAACATTATATCTCGTTTCAGGTATACCGTAAATGTTCAAGTATTCATTTCATTGGAAACGGTGCGCTTCCATAGTTGCTGCGCATCTATTTTTATTTAACTGGTTTATTAGCACAGTGTGCATTTGGAGAAAGAAGTATTAACGTGTTTGTTATCGCCAGGATATTTTCTCCGTTCTTCGTGTAGGCCCAGAATAATGCAGTGAATATTTAAATTTCCCATGAAGATTTCAAAATGGTATAACCATTTTGTTTGAAATAGTTGGAATGGATACGTCGGATAGAAAAAGGTTTGTCCAGTTTCGTTTACAATTATACAAACCTTTTTGTCAGCATTAATGCATTGTTAATGATACTATATTTATAATTTATGTTAATATTTCAATCATTAATGGAATGCATTACAGCATTAAAAGAACAGCAAAAATGGGCCTGTATATAAAATGGATGGAAGACGTCGACAATCCACTCTGATCCAATCAGCTGCAACTTCGTACCTACCTACGTCACACAGCAATCCTACAAGGGACGTTTTCATCTCACCATAAGACGCGTTTAATATTGTATTTATTTTCTTGGAAAATAAACAATATCAGTTACAACAATTAATGTGTTCTCTTTTCATTAAACCTTCACGTGCGTATTCGACACTAAAAATTAAGTTTCGTATTAGAAGAATATTACTTTCCGATATTCGACCAATTTTCAACCGTCTGACTTGTCGTTGAGTTGCACTACTGAATTTCCGAAAATTTTCGAGCGTCTGACTTGACGTTGACTTGTACTACTGAAAATCCGAATACCTCCTTCGACATCATGTTCTCCTAATACGAAACTCAATTTTCGAGGAAATCTAAAAATTTTCGCCAATTTTCGACCGTCTGAATTGTCGTTGAGTTGTACTACTGAAATTTCGAAATTTTTCGAGCGTCTGACTTGCCGTTGACTTATACTACTGAAAATCCGGATACCTCCTTTGGCATAATGTTCTCCTAATATCGAGTTCATTTTCCGAGGAAATTGAAAATTTTCGACCGTCTGACTTGTCGTTGAGTTGTACTACTGAATTTCCGAAATTTTTCAAGCGTCTGACTTGCCGTTGACTTATACTACTGAAAATCCGCATACCTCCTTCGGCATCATGTTCTCCTAATACCGAGTTCATTTTTCGAGGAAATTGAAAGTTTTCGCCAATTTTCGACCGTCTGACTTGTCGTTGAGTTGTACTACTGAATTTCCGAAATTTTTCGAGCGTCTGACTTGTGGTTGACTTATACTACTGAAAATCCGGATACCTCCTTCGACATCATGTTCTCCTAATACCGAGTTCAATTTTCGAGGAAATTTAAAATTTTCGCCAATTTTCGACCGTCTGACTTGTCGTTGAGTTGTACTACTGAATTTCCGAAATTTTTCGAGCGTCTGACTTGTGGTTGACTTATACTACTGAAAATCCGGATACCTCCTTCGACATCATGTTCTCCTAATACCGAGTTCAATTTTCGAGGAAATTTAAAATTTTCGCCAATTTTCGACCGTCTGACTTGTCGTTGAGTTGTACTACTGAATTTCCGAAATTTTTCGAGCGTCTGACTTGTGGTTGACTTATACTACTGAAAATCCGGATACCTCCTTCGACATCATGTTCTCCTAATACCGAGTTCAATTTTCGAGGAAATTGGAAATTTTCGACCGTCTGACTTGTCGTTGAGTTGTACTACTGAATTTCCGAAATTTTTCGAGCGTCTGACTTGTGGTTGACTTGTACTACTGAAAATACGCATACCTCCTGTGACATCATGTTCTCCTAATACCGAGTTCAATTTTAGAGGAAATTTTTCGATTTCCTCGAAAAATGAACTCGGTATTAGGAGAACATGATGCCGAAGGAGGTATGCGGATTTTCAGTAGTATAAGTCAACCACAAGTCAGACGCACGAAAAATTTCGGAAATTCAGTAGTACAACTCAACGACAAGTCAGACGGTCGAAAATTGGCGAAAACTTTCAATTTCCTCGAAAAATGAACTCGGTATTAGGAGAACATGATGCCGAAGGAGGTATGCGGATTTTCAGTAGTATAGGTCAACGTCAAGTCAGACGCTCGAAAAATTTCGGAAATTCAGTAGTACAACTCAACGACAAGTCAGACGGTCGAAAATTTTCAATTTCCTCGAAAATTGAACTCGGTATTAGGAGAACATGATGTCGAAGGAGGTATCCGGATTTTCAGTAGTACAAGTCAACCACAAGTCAGACGCTCGAAAAATTTCGGAAATTCAGTAGTACAACTCAACGACAAGTCAGACGGTCGAAAATTTCCAATTTCCTCGAAAATTGAACTCGGTATTAGGAGAACATGATGTCGAAGGAGGTATCCGGATTTTCAGTAGTATAAGTCAACCACAAGTCAGACGCTCGAAAAATTTCGGAAATTCAGTAGTACAACTCAACGACAAGTCAGACGGTCGAAAATTGGCGAAAATTTTAAATTTCCTCGAAAATTGAACTCGGTATTAGGAGAACATGATGTCGAAGGAGGTATCCGGATTTTTAGTAGTATAAGTCAACGACAAGTCAGACGCTCGAAAAATTTCGGAAATTCATTCGAATGTCTGAACTACATGGAAATTCGGGAAAAATTGGTGGTTCAATAAATATGTACGCAGCTATCCTTTTCAATTACATTGTCTTTATTTATGCATTTATGCATACATAAAATGATTGTATTTTACATGTACATAACTTATACTCTATAAATTTTATAACAAGAACGTTAACTGGCTGAGGGAGACGAACACAAGTGGTGGCAGAAAAGACTCCGGACTGTGAGCACTCTTATTTCTTCTCTGTTACTGTGTAATCAATTCTGTAACAAAATATGTGATGAAATATTTAAAACTAAATATATATCTAGCGTTAACCCTTATTACCCATTACGTACCCACAATTGTTAACACTGATAGCAGTAATAACACGTAGTAGTTGTAAGGAGGCTTTACACGTCAAGATTCTTTGCTCGCTCGTAGGAAACTGTTCATGTAACAAAAACTCATGGTAACATGCATTTGTTAACAAAACGCTGACGCAACGCATGAATCAATAAAATTATATATAACAGCATAAATCAATAACAGGTAAACATTATGAGTAAAGCAATCAGTCATTCACACAGTGGTGTAAACATTCTTACATTAGTCCAGAATAATCGGACGAGTACTCACAGGAGCGTGGGACGCAGAGCAAAGTGTTTTCATTAAAGAGTCTTTACGCTAAAATTTTTATTCCAATATGTTTGAAACCTCTATTTACTCCATATTCATCTGGGTGGTCTTCGAAAAAAGCATACGTAAACGAGTACTGTCTGCTAATTAAGGATTGTACCTGCTCCGAGTACGTAATGTTCGAAATCTCGTTTCCGTAGTACGGCCGTGTTCGCGCCGGCATTCGTTGAAACCGTGTGCCGCATTCTAGAAATTAGATTCCAAAGTAATGGTCGCCTGATCTTGTTTGTTGCAGAGGTTGCAGTGGTCCAGCAGTGGGGCGCATCGTGAACTTTGTTACTTGAAGGGACGTAGCGAGGACGAGTGTCAGAATTACGTGCGCGTATTCGGCAGACAAGGGCCTGATCGATTTCTCGTTTGTGGAACGAACGCGTACAAACCGATGTGCAGGCAGTTCACCATCAAGGTAAGCGCTTTAGATTCTTTTTAAACGGGCCCGGCTGCGCGGAGGCCGCTCGATAAGTACTCTTTTGTTTCGTGCCAAGTGGTTACGGTCGTTTCAACCCTCCGTTCGCGAGACGTGGGTCCATCTCGACCCAGAACTACGTTCCTTCTACATTTTATTTTTCTACCAAAGGTTCATTAAAATCTGACGTCTAGATGTCAGCACCAGGGTAAATGTACCTATTACTGCGGTATTTTTTCCAAATGTGATTAAAATAAGTAAAAATAGATACTATGCCCTGAATAAATTTGTACAATTCAATGAGAACGTATGTATTCTCGTTGGTGAGACAAACAAATTTATCAATCATTCTCATATAAAGATATTATAAAGATAATCTCGGGATTTAAAAAACATTCTTCGTGAAATAAGACCATTTTTTTCTATCTCGATCACCAAAGGACTGTGGTTCACGTTATTGTGCATTCTTTAGGTTCTTTAAATTGCATAGGGGAAAGTTTTATGCCCTCAGCATTACGTACATTGAAGTGGAAGAAGAAGAGCTCATTACTGCGGCACAAAATCACTAGGAATGTCCCTTATAGTGCTATGTGGACTGGAATTACGATTGAGAAACGAACGATTCTAGACAATGTGTATATTACAAATAAGAGAAGAGGATATGGCAAAAATTAGATGAACAAGTAATGAAAAACACAAACAGAAATGAAGAACGAAGCGAAGTGCACGAAAAGATCTACTTATGGAATTTAAAACTTAAAAAACAAATATAGTGTAGAGATTTTGACAAATAAAAAGAAAATTGTGATGAATAAAAGAATTATTTTTTACTGTACTCAGGATTTATTTAAATTAATGACTAGATACGTAGTTTGTTTCCGTACGCTCGTCTATTTCGAATTCTAAACCGCAGTAATAGGTACGCAGTACCCATAATATGTTATCGATTTTGTTTTTTAATATTTTCTTCTGTTATATTAGCTGTTGAGGGTCTCCCATGTTTCTTGTATTCAGAACACATCAATGTTCCATAAAATGCTTACGCATGCTATTATTTCTTGAGAAATTAAGAATAATATTAAAATAATGTACGATCGACGCACGAACCGCGCATTTCGCCAAACATTTCGCCGCGCAGAACGGCGAATAGAATGAAATACAGAAAATGTTGGCAGTTTATTAAGTGAATTAAAGTTTCAAAGTGTTCAAATCAGTATGAAGCATTAAAGACGTGAGATTCAAGACTAAATGACTCGAATTTTTGGAGATGTTGCAACACGATGAATTTTCGATTTTATAATTCTGCGATGCATATTCTGAATAAAAACGGAAGGGTTAAGTTTCGAGAACGCGTTCCGTAAACAACAAAGACAAAAAATGCAATCTTTTTATAGCAAAGGCCTCTTTAATAATTTGAAACAAATTAGGAAGTAGAGATATAATTTTACCAGATAATTTAAATCACCGATATCCTTGATTATAAATTCCTTTGTATTTCTTGACATTTATTCTTGATCTCATGAATGTTTAGGATGTGCTCTTTCTGTCTTGGAAACAGATATGCAAGATGCATTCATCAGCAATTATTCGACGAAGTGTCTTTGGATATACATAATATTATAAAAAAAAAATAGCTAACAACTTGAATAGGTACATTCTTGTTCTTTTTACAAAGTAATGTAAATTAGTCAAGTTTAGTGCTCCGTGAACGTTGCAGCAATAAACTTTTGCTATCGAAATATCGTCAACGTATGATTTCACGAAATGCTAATTTCAATTAGCAAATAAAGTTATACGATTTCATAACATTGGATCTCTTGCAGGGTTTCATGAAAAGTCGAGTCTATGCTTAACAAGCCGAAAACAATTAATGATCTAACGAAGAACGTTCGAGTTCGTGAAATCGCTCCAGCAACTGCTGTGAAATTGTCAAAAGCATCCGCGTCGCTAGGATTAATATTTGAATATCGCCTTCGGCACCTGGATTGACCGTTTTTGCAACTAATAGGTGTATCAATTAGTTATTATTTCCTTTTCGTGTAAACAATTTTAGCAATCCGGGAATTGTGAGATATTAAACTTTACTTACATTCAAACTGTAACGAAAGTTAATTAATTAATGCGTGTACACAACAAGTTATCTCTTTTTACAAAGCTTTGTTTCTCGGTTAGTCGATTTCAATTGTTCTTCTATAATGCATAATTTTATGATTTTTTTCTATTATTTCTTTCGCATCAACTGAGAGATTATCATTAATATTTCGAAAATTGTATTAAAAGTAATTACGTTTGATCTCGTATACACGATGTACGATATATTAATTTATTAATTAAAATGACTTCCTTCATGGATATTCATCCGTCAGGAATGTATCTTCAAAATTATGTGAAAATAGGTAGAGATTCAGCAAGTACGTGGAGGAATAAAATTATTAAATTTATTAAATGAATTTAATATACCTGTACAGACTATACGATCTTTCGCATAACTGATTACATCTGTTTTCTGGATTGAATGTGGAATTTGTTTATGGTGTACTCTAATCAACAGATGCGACAGATAATTGATATACTGAATATTATACAGATATGTATTTATTAACTTCCCGATTCATAGGGAAGTTATTGTAATTACCCCGAAAATCGAAAATCGATTTTTTAGCAGATCTTCACGTTTCATGGTCATTGGAGTCATTTTAGACTATTTTTATCAAAATGTTTGTATGTGTGTGTGTGTGTGTGTGTGTGTGCGTATGTCCGTTTGTATGGTATCAAATTTTTCGTTAACGTTTTCTGAAAAAATAACAATGCGATCAGAATAATGAATGATGCAATCGACGTGCCCTGTCGTAACTTAGAGCTGATTAGATTTTGGTCCATATTGGTCAAGTAGTTTTTTAGTTTTTTTAGTTTTTTTCGAAAGAAGTTCATTCAACAATGCAAATCATACGAGAGGACGGAAATTTTCCACCGTAGAAACAAACGTAACAATTATATATAATTTTTTTTTATTTTTTAAAAAATTTTTTTATAATTTAAAAAAAAAATTTTTTTTAAAATTTTTTTTTAAATTATGCAACTAACGCAAATGTTACCGCTTACAATAATCGAAAATTATCCCAATGCAAGAGTGAGTTAATCGTCTCTTCTGTCGAGAATACATTTTCAAAGAATATCGGAAGTACCAAAAAAATGTATATTACAATCTTTTAAAAAACAATCAGTCAAAACGAATTATTAATTGAGAATAAATTGATAATTAATATAAAAAACAAGCAGTTCAATACGAATTATTAAGTGAGATGAAATTGAAAGTTAATATAAAAAAATGGTTAATGGAGCATGCGAGCAACGAGCATACGATGTTGGATAATGCGACGCCATACAGCAAACATTTTGATAAGTAGAAAACTATTGAACTTCACTGAGAACGTATAATCTTCTTAAAACGTACACTAAATAATGATAATAATATACTGCAACTAACGAATCGGGAAGTTCTTTGTGTGGCTCGTGGAGAGTCACACACCAAATAACATCCGTACCACTAACCCTCTCGCGAAATCGCAAAGCGAGCTACAATACCCCCACCTGCGAAGCTCGCGAAGCGAGCGAGCAACAATAACCAGCTAGTTTATTTATTTGTTATTGCTTTAAACCTGGTGGTTTATTATCGATTTTCTGCTATATTCTCAGACCAATAATTGAAGTAACTGAGATCGTAATAGGAAACGGAGATTACACGATTGGAGTGAAACGAGTGAATGAATATCAATAATTAATGGCGTAAATAATATTAGTTGACTGCGGCTCTTTATGCAATTGTGGCT
Source organism: Lasioglossum villosulum (assembly GCA_963971365.1). Taxonomy (NCBI): domain Eukaryota; kingdom Metazoa; phylum Arthropoda; class Insecta; order Hymenoptera; family Halictidae; genus Lasioglossum; species Lasioglossum villosulum. Next base: position 13,103,676 of record OZ020496.1, on the reverse strand, counting down.
TTTGAAAATATTCATAACTGCTAGGATATAAAATTTTGTACAAAATAAATTTCTTTCAGATCTAAAAAGCCTACTGCTGCGAAAAATAATATTTGTTTTATTCCACTGTATTAAAATTCGTCAAAAATTGAAAATTGCATATACTTCCATAATCTAATCATCAGATTGTGAAGAAATATTAAATATTGTTAATGAATTTAATTTTTGTCTCTTCTATACGTCCTATTTAATTTTTAATGTTGGTACACACCTGATAGCATCAATTGTTACGTTTAATAATAATTTATTAAAGTCAACGAGTAGTATCAAAATAGAGGTGGCTATTTTTTCGGATAAATCCTTATTTTATTATGTTATTTGAATGAAATCCCGTTCGTTATTGGAGTCAATCCTGTGACATGTTATTTGCATGAAAATAGCTGACAAGTGATCGAAAAATTTGGTTATTCGAAAATATGAAACGGGAATAGGTCTCGTCGTAACGCAGTTTTATTTTCACGCAGTCTCTCTTTGAATAAATTAGGAGATTTTACAAGTCATTAAATATTTCCAGAAATTATGCATAAAAGAAGTGAAGATTATATTGTAATTCAGGTATTTTAGCAAGCAGCTGTCATTTGTTTGGACACTCGGATGAAGCACAAAATTCTGCGTAGAAAAGTATTGAACTTCACGTCTCATAAATCTAATAGTTAACGAGATATTATCGATATAATTTCTCATATGTACATATGATAGCTATTACCTGTATGAATAATCCTCAACTTGAATAAGTACATATGAAAATGATTTCGATAATATCTGATTAATTATTAGATTTATGATAAACGAGAGTCACAATACTTTTTTACGCAAAATTTTGATCTTTTCCGAGTTTGCGCAAAAATATTGGGCCTTCTATTTAAAAAACTGGAGGCAAGCTTCATATCTTGATAAAAAATCGAACAAAAATAACATTGCAGCAATGTACGTCCTCTAGGAACCATACAACAATTGTTTGAACGTTTTCTTTGTACAACAAATACTTTTAAAAAGTATTACATTACTACAACAAGTTAAATATTTAAATTTCTCAACGTTTCGATCCCAATGCGGATCATTATCAAGAGACCCAAATTTTTGCGTTTGAAAAAGAAATTAATATTAAAGATTTTGATCGTATCTAATAAGGATCGAACCTGGCGCCGATATCATAATTATAATTTATATTTCAATTTTTCGATCGATAAGAATTTTTCCTTTACAATAAATAACTTACGAGTTATTTGAGATCGTCAAGGTACGACACTCATCTTGTACATAATTTTTTAAATATTACTACTAAACTGCATATCTTCTTGCAAAATAAAAATTGTCTACACCGATTGCAAGAAATAGAAACTAAGTTGATTTTAATGGAGGGGAAATTATATATTGATGTCTTCAGTTTTAAAAATTGTTCGACAATTTTGAATTTCATATACATAGCTTTGCTATAACTGCGTACAGATGCGCAGTCCAATTATTACAAATAATGGAAATATTCAAGGTGGTCGAATCGGACCATCGCGTAGATTAGATCAAACTATGTATAAGTTATGCGAAACAACTGCACGATCCGGTTATAACATTCAACGCGACCTGAAATCTGAATTTTATCGTAACAGTATTAGTAACGTGTACCGATAGCATTTGCTGGGTCTCAAATGTTAATCAGTTTACGTTGGCAAGTTGCAGTTACCAAAACACGGAAACGTACCCGGAGAGTCCGAAAATCTTTTGTCGTCGCATGAGTACTTAATGAGCACACGCTGAACAAAGCGACTGGGAATTTGACTTTGGGCTACTGTTTCGTTCATTTATTTAACAACTACGCGCTGCGCTGTGTGCGCGCGTACACGCTAGAGGAAAGGATGCCGTTTTAGGAACGATAACCGTTACAAAGGACGAACAAACCGAACTCAATGTACAACATTAGGAAACGTAGACTTTGTGGCTGATTTATCGCTCGGTCCTAAATATTGGTGCAACAAACAAACCGTGTATGTAATGCTATTAAACGGCAACGGTAATAAGCGAGTACGTGTACGAGAACTGTAATCAGATTCTCGTCAGTTGCATCTAATGCCGTTGCAGATTGTTTTATCGTTATTCGTAATGGCGATTCCATTGTCCGAAAAACTATCTCACGTGGGCTAACATAGTGAACTACTACGTATAGTGTTTCCATCGTGTTTTTACCTTAGGAAAATATTAAATCATTCCTCCTGAACGAACCATTAGTCTACAATGTTATATTATTTTAGTATATTATTTGTTACTATAGAGTTCATAATATGTATTATTATAGTGTGTACTGTATTCTATATTATAGATTATATTCATTTGTATAATAATGTACTTATTATATAATTATACGATATAAATGTGTAATAATATATCATATATGTATAAATATACAATATACAATATTGTATATAATGATATATGTATATATTATATTTTCTTATACATTATTGTATATAATGTATATAACATATAATAGATTATATTATATACAATATATAATATACAATAATATACATAATGATATATATTATACTAGCTTTCCCCCCGCCACGCTTTGCTGTGGCACATTATTTTTTAAAAGTATGTAGGTATTATATGTAAGTTGAAACGTTAGACGCGGCGTTTCTTCGGGAAGGTTCTAGAGAAAACCGCAATGTGAATGTCAATGTGAATGTCAACGTGAATGTGAGTGTGAATGTGAATGTGAATGTGAATGTGAATGTGAATGTGAATGGGAATGTGAATGTGAATGCGAATGCGAATGCGAATGTGAAAGCGATTGTCAATGTCAATGTGAATGTCGATGTGAATTTCGATGTGAATGTCAATGTAAATGTCAATGTGAATGTCAATGTGAATGTCAATGTCAATGTCAATGTCAATGTGAATGTCAATGTCAATGTCAATGTCAATGTCAATGTCAATGTCAATGTGAATGTCAATGTCAATGTCAATGTCATGTCAATGTCAATGTCAATGTCAATGTCAATGTCAATGTCAATGTCAATGTCAATGTCAATGTCAATGTCAATGTCAATGTCAATGTCAATGTCAATGTCAATGTCAATGTCAATGTCAATGTCAATGTCAATGTCAATGTCAATGTCAATGTCAATGTCAATGTCAATGTCAATGTCAATGTCAATGTCAATGTCAATGTCAATGTCAATGTCAATGTCAATGTCAATGTCAATGTCAATGTCAATGTCAATGTCAATGTCAATGTCAATGTGAATGTGAACGCGAATGTCAATGTCAATGTCAAAGTCAATGTCAATGTCAATGTCAATGTCAATGTCAATGTCAATGTCAATGTCAATGTCAATGTCAACGTGAATGTCAACGTGAGTGTCAACGTGAATGTCAACGTGAATGTCAATGTGAATGTCAATGTCAATGTCAGTGTCAGTGTCAATGTGATTGTAAATGTGAATGTGAATGTGATTGTGAATGTGAATTTGAATTCTCTTTCCCTCTCTATGCTTCTCTCCCTCACTCTTTCACCCCCCCTTTACCCCTCGCTCCCCGCACCCCTCTCTCAACCTATCTCTCTCTCTCTCCCTCTCTCACTCTCTCCCTGACTCTGGAAGGTTTTAGAACAAACCGCATTCGAAAAAGTCCATTCGATCTAAAGTTATACGCAGAAACGTGACCTCTCTCCATCTCTCTTTCTCTGACTCTCTCTCTCTCTCCCTCTCTCTCTCTCTCTCTCTGACTCTCTCTCGCTCTCTCTCTGACTCTGGGGGGTTTAGAACAAACCGCATTCAAAAAAGTCCATTCAATCAAAAGTTATAAGCAGAAACGTGCGCTCTCTCTCCCTCTCTCTCTTCCTCTCTCTCTCTCTCTCTCTCTCTCTCTCTCTCTCTCTCTGACTCTCTCTCGCTCTCTCTCTGACTCTGGAAGGTTTAGAACAAACCGCAATCAAAAAAGTCCATTCAATCAAAAGTTCTAAGCAGAAACGTGCGCTCTCTCTCCCTCACTCTCTTCCTCTCTCTCTCTCTCTCTCTCTCTCTCGGACACTCTCTCTCTGGCTCTCTCTATCTCTGTGTCTGTCTCTGGCAGGTTTTAGAGAAAACTGCATTCGAAAAAGTTCATTCGATCAAAAGTTATAAGCAGAAAAGTGCCAAAATAGGGCGAAGAAGTGGTTATGACGTCACAACTTTTGAACCAATAGACTTTTTTGAATTTTTTTTGTTCTAAAACCTAATCGGGAAAACGCCGAATCCAATGGTCCAAACCCCAGCTTTCTACGTTGAGCCGTTCTCAAGTGATGCCGTTACAAACATACAGACATACAGACAGACACGATTTTATTATATATAGAGATATAATAATATATAATTATATATAATAATATATTATACATAATATATAATTATATATTATTATATTATGTATAATTATATATTATGTATAATATATTATTATATATAATTATATATTATTATATATAATATATATCATTATGTATATTATTGTATATTATATATTGTATATAATATAATCTATGTATACATATTATGTATAATAATATATTATACATACTATATAATTATATATAATAATATATTATACATAATATATAATTATATATAATAATATATTATACATAATATATGTAAAAAATATACAATATACAATGATGTATATAATGACATACATTATATATTATTATATTATTTATTTTATTTTATTATACATTATTGTATATATTATAAATTAACACATATAATACATTATATATTATTTGATTTTATAATATTAAATATTGAAGATTTTATATAGCACTAAAACAGTATACAAAGTCGACGTTAAGAACATTTATATTTCATGTTTAACATTGTTCTGTTTTTGCATGTATACTTCCCACTGCAATAGAAGAAATTTATTCAGTGCACAGTTTACTCCTGGCTATTATCGAAGTTACAGTTCGCCAGAAAAAATTCGATGAGTAATAGATGCTATTTTCGCGAATTCTTTTACGAGAGTTCGATGGAGCAAAGTTTCTTCGAGTTCTCACTTTATTGCAGAACACTGCTAATATCATGCAATAATTCATAGACACTTTCAATACTTGCGTCTGCGTGCAAAAGTTTACTCGTAGAAGATACCCAGTTTTGTTTACTGCTACTCTGGTTGTCTTGGCTATAATATACGAGTGGTATCGGAGTGCGAAAAACTTCGTTCAGAATTTCTGTCGGATTAAAAATAAAATATCTTCTTCGATCATATTTCTGTTATGTATATTTTACCATTTTCATTCTCTTGAGTGAATTATATTTCTTCATCTGTTCCATAGCTGTCGAATATTAAAAGGTTAAAATGCACATGTTTATGAAATACATATTGAATCATGTCCTTATAGTGATTTTATTAGAATGCGGATTCTTTCAAAATTGTATGAAAATTTTAAACATTGAATATGTAAATACAGTAGGACTTCGATTAATCGGCTTGATCGGACGAACGAAAAGACGAACAGCCCGATATATAATCGAGATCGAGAAATTTTTTACTTTTGAAAATTTATTTTCCTTCGTAATATGTATAATCATATTTAAACGCATATTTGTTTATAATCGGAATCCGGTTAATCGAGATCCTACTGTATACGATTCCTGTCACCTACTGATTGTCATTTTTGGAAGCACCTCTTTTTGTGCTTTTGGGCTTTTTGAATGGAAAAATATTCGAAGAACATGTTGTAAAAACTGCATCTGATAACTTTATTGCCTCACGTTTATTAGATTTCTACCAGAAAGCTATTTAGGCACTTGTATCACGATGAAAGGAGTGTATCGATGTCGATGGAAATTATTTCGATTATTGGAATCTGAACAAAACTAGTAAAATTAAAATTTATGTTAAAGATTTAAAACGTCCCATTCATTTGCAACGACCTAATATTAAAATTATTGAGGGAAGAAAGACCATTCTACATGGTTTCTTGCATAAAGAACCGCGATCCGGTGATTATTTATGAAAAGTGTTCAATACAAACATATTCTACATCTGTGCAAGTTGTGTATGTTATATTGAACTAACAATGTGAGAATAGATGATAGACAAAAGAATTTAAGCGATCGTGATGGTACGTGTACAATGTGATTATTATTATAAATAACAATTATTGAAAAATTCACAATTATGTCAAACATTGTACCAAGCAAAACAACTATAACGAAACACTATTAATAAATGCATGATTTCATATTTAAGTTTCTTTTTAATAACTGATTATTTTATTAACTTACTAATTGCAAGGTACTTCACAATTCTTTTTAAATATTTGTTGTCACTTAGTCTTCTTTTTTGTTTTCTACAGTCGCACAGTTTTCTTATTGTTGCACAAATACTTGTGTTAGTTAGCTGATATACATTATCATTCGGTTTCAAACGTCATTTTTACCACTTGTTTCGTTTTAGGTAAAAAAACACAAGATTTTATGAGAAAATACCATCTCTTGTATCACGTAGTCTCTTTCGTTTCATACTCCACTACTCCGCCACTCTCGGTTCCATTTTTCTTGCATTTTTCTTCGCATATCCTTGTGTGCATCTTCACTTGCAGTTTTCAGATGATTTACTTCGACTACTGTAAAGTATCCCTATTTCTGCAATAGCGGATTTCTCAGAATTTTCTTTGAAGTGGACCCAAGAATTATTTGAATTCGACTTCTGAAGAAACGGTTGATATTTCACTTCTGATCATTTCGTGAAAAACAGTAGTGCCTTATATTTAAACTTGGCAGTACGACCTTTTCTTCAAAGTTTAACACCGTGCAAAACTTCCTGGAATGAAGTCTCGAGCTTTACAATGATACAAAGTTTCATTTTTGTAATATTTTTACGAGATTTAGAGTGTGCGATTCACTTAAATCACAGATTCTTACCATTTTTGCTATCTATATATCGATGAAACTTTATACGTGTCTATCACGTACTTAAATCTACCAAAGGTACCTTCTAAATCATTCCAGTTACAGATAAAAAATGTAAACATCATGACCTTTACCTTTCCCTTCGCAATTGCGACCAATAACGATTTAAGAAAAACTATTTACACTTTAGCTAGTAAACTAATCCTTCTAACAAAAAAACTCAGGCTGTTGGGTGTAATTCTGAAAAAGTTTTTTTTTAAAGGTGTACGAAACTTTGTACACCCACTGCATTTGCGACTGTGCGACCTAAAATCAAAATATAATATTTCCGGGAAAGTCCGTTCAGGTTCAGCTCAATTTCAGGATAACATCGCTCATTTGGTGGAGCAGCAGTAGCTATATTGTGCGACGTATTAAATCCCCCTCGAAATCGTGTTCAGACCCAACCATCATTCTCATAAGTGTACGAGTATGAATGCAAATTTTAAATTGAAGCTCGGTTTTCGTTTCTTATATGAAACTCTCGCAACGGGGTCCCGATAAATAATCGTCGTAAAGTAATCGATCCCGAAGTACATACACTCCTCATGAAGGGGTTCCCATAAGTTGCGACTTTTATAACTTCTGGAGTCGTTGGTACACTCCCATAAGTGATTGCCCTGAAAGACTATTTTCGTCAGGTGTTCTCGTAAAGGAGCGAGAATAGTCGACAGTATTTCATGTCGCAGTTGGTCCACAACTGCGTTCGAAATTGCCACGAATACTATTTTCAACAATTTCGTGATTGACTGACCAATCAAATTTTAGGAGTGCAATGGATCGTCTCGAATGGCTTTAATACGCACCATTTAACAATGTGCTGGTGTTGGAATGTTTCACGATATTTCAAAAATAAAAAAAAGCTAATATATTTAATATTTTTAATGTTATTCAATTTATTATATTATTGAATTTAATACAAAATTAATATTTTAACCCCTTCCCCTACAATATAGTGATTTGATTTCCTTTAAATTGAAATGAAATGTCTAATTTCCTTTAACACTAATTGATACATGTTCCCTCATAAAAATGACAAGATTGATTTTCATTCACTAAAGATATCTATACAATCATTTCTTATCATATGATTTTTATTATATCAATAATCGTAAAATAAAATATCTGGAACTCGACATTTCGACCGTGATGGTAGATTTAGTGTGAAACCGAAATAAAATTCTATTTTGGTTTTGTTAAATTCGCGACCTTTTGCTTCGTAATTATTTTATTGTGTCATTGTAAGCTCATTCAGTGACCATTCCTTTGATATGTGATATCAAACACTGGTACTTAAAAACTATATAAATTACTTTGTTTGTGTAAATGTAGAAGTCGCGTACTTAATTGCCATCATAATACATATGTGAGTAGTTTTCTCCTCTTTTAGGAAATTATACGAACTATAAAAAAGGTCTAAATACTGAAACCGTAAAACAAATCGTAGGGTTAAGGGGTTAATATCGTTTTCACTATGCGCATTAATAAGATGCGATATGCAGATATCTTGGGTGATCGGTAATTGGTAGTACAACGGAAAACGTGTTGTTTCTGCATAAAAAGAAAATAAGTCGAGAATGTAGAGAAAAATTTGCTCACATTTTGTTCTACATTTTCAACTTATTATTTTAATAAATTATTCAAAATAAATTTCGAAACCTGTTAAATTCCTGAAATATTCCAAACTTGATCAAGCAACGTGTTAATGAAGAAAGAAATTGTGTGCTTATTAATGTGATATAGTTGCTCACGAGAAAGAGGTTAAATGCCCCGTTTTCACAGAATGAAAAATGAATATTTCTTAAGTAATTGTGTTCGCGAAAACAACGATAGTCTTCATCCGCATGGTTTGTGACGGTAGAAGATAATTTTTAAATAAAGATACACTCTTCCATTCCATTTGTAGCTATGTAGGGCAAAACGGCGAGAGAGTCACATTTTTATATAACTTCGGGTTTTAATTCAGCTGTAAAGGTGAACGTTACGATATGATAGAAGGAACGTACATTAAAAAGATTGCTTCTTCTTGGAACAACAATACAGGTTGGTTCTCTCAGACATTAAATTATTCGCAAGCTGTTGTGAAAAAATATGTCACGAACTTTGCAGTTTCTTGAGAGGTGCATACCTACCTTGGAGAATAGTTGCATTTTCACTTGTAAATGAGAAAACAAGTGATTTTATTATATTTTATCGATCTGATATTATGTTTTAATACTTCAACATTCAGTAGTTCTGAAAAACATGTAAAACATGTTCTACGAAAAGAAATAAACGTGAGATTCATATATACTGTTTAAATAATGTGCATAAAGATTAATTCGTTTCTGTGGTCTGTATTTTTATTGAAAACGATGCAACCATTACTTCTTCAAGACTGATTATTTTTCTATGAAATTAGAATCACTGTGTCTGAAAGTGTATACTAGTCTATGTATACTATTAAGTATATTTATACACTTAGTATCGTTAAAGTAAAAGAGTTGTATCGCAGAATTTGTGTTATGTATTTAAATGATGTTTTGTTCTATATAAATTGAATAAATTGGATCCTTTTAATGCGCGATTTAACGGTACCATAAACATTTGTTACAAAATACACAATGTCGAAAATCTGTATCCTCATCCTCGCCTTATTAATACGTTCGCGATGTCTTGTCGAGATGTTCAATTTCAAATATTTATGTTAATTACACGTGTTACTGAATATAACGACCAACCTTATTACGGCGAATTAAAAGCCGTAAGTGTTTATTTGCCGTTGTTAATACCATCAACGGGGAAATTGGTCGGTAGTAGTAACGTGGTCACGAATAGGGCCATTCGTTTTAATTATTATTATTAAGCCCCGTTTAAATTCATACGTGCACGGTGTGGTCTTCGCGAATACCATAATTCTTTCCTCGTTTTTTAATTAAAACCGCGCGGTCGCGCATCGGAGATCACAGTGTGTTTCGCTTTAATATTATTGGTTGCATCGAGTTCTCGTTCGACTGCACCCGGGTTATCCGTTAAGACCAAAGTCTCTTTGGATTTTCAAAAGAACTTTTGAAACACGGAACAGCCCCGAAAGGAGCACAGAGAACGCTTTCGGAAAAAGCCCCGCTTCAGTCTTGTAATACACCTTTCTGCTCGCGTTTAAGCCGGCGAATCGTTTCGCCCCCTTTTTTTCCTCTCTTTGTGCTTGGCTGTTCGCAAGCTGCAGCCTCGCCGCTCCGAGGCACTATTTTTAATCAGGCATAAAACATAAAAGAAGAATTAACGTTGATGCCGCCGATGGGCGTAACAACTTGTAGCAAACTGTCTTCTGCCTGTCTTGCTCCCCTTTAAATCTATCGGACGTATCCGAGTATGCTCCCTTTTATGCTCTCGAAATCTAGGATGCACATATGTTGCTGAAAATACGACATTTTGTCTAACGAGAGGTCACAGCGGTGGCGTCGTGGATTTTAACGAAACTTCTGGTGAATCTGGAGGAAACATGAGCAGACCCGTGTCCGAGCGTTTTTGATAATGGAAAAATTCTTATCGATCGAAAATTGAAATATAAAGTATAAATGATATCGGCGCCAGGTTCGGTCACTTTTAGAAACAACAAATGTGCAAATTAAATATTTACGCTTCTGAACGTTTCGATCCCTATGTAGATCATTATCAAGAGACAAAACTTTTGCGTCTGAAAAAAAATTATAATAATAATTTGGAAAATAAACATACTGTTTTCAATATAACACAGCCACGAAAATGACCGAAAAATTGGTAAAATAGAAGAAGAAATTGAATACGCACTTGCTGTGAAGAAGGGACAAAAACTTTTTAGAACACATAATTGTTAATTAAACATAACGTCAACGACGTGTCTCGGTAATTTGACACGGTACGGTTAACGGTCGCGGGTGATCCTTCGGAAGGACTAGATTTATGATACCTTGTACTTTCAAGGGTGTAGAAAAACTAAATACAGTATTTTATCGATATAAGTCCCTAGCACGGGTCTGCCGAGGGACATTTATGAGCCAGAGACACTATTCTTTGAGTTTTGCCGAACGTAGAGAAGGACAGCCGAGCTCGAGAGGCCTCGGTCGTCGAGAAATGTAAACATAGTTAATCCAAATTTCCAACTTCCTTATTTTTCATTATTTTTTTATGCGACTGCGATTACCATATTTGTGGCATTTTTCTAAGAACAATGATACCACATATGATATCATTCCGATGATATTTACTTGTGTAATAAGCAACTAAATTTTCGGGCAAAAGAAAGGACAGTTACCGGCCGGCACCCTCAAGGGGATTCATTATTTTCAAAAATTTTTTAACCCTAGGCAATCTCCTTGGTTTACTCAAGATGTTTCCTTAAAAAGATGCTTTATATCCACTGTTAATCGTATCAGGGCCAATCATTACAACTTAGCTGCCTCTCTTCATCGTGTAAATATTATTGATGATCCTAGTTGTAAGTGTAACTCAGCTTCTGAGGATTTGGATCACGTTTTGTGGCAGTGATGTTTATATGAATACCAAAGAATTAAACTTATAAATAATTTACGTAAAATTAAGTTTTTCTTACCATTAAAAGCGGATCTCTTTTTTGCAGAACCAAATGTCAAAGCCTGTGAATATATTTTTCAGTTTCTTAATGATTGTGATCTGCATCTCTAGTGGTTAGTCATATTGTAAATGTACTCAAACTGTATAACTAGTGTATTTTTGTGAAAGCCGAAATAAACCTAAAATAGGTTTCAGTGGCTCAATAAAAAAAAAAAAGACAGTTACCGGCGAGCCTTTGAAATGTGCTGGCACTACGACTCTCTTTCGTTCCCATGCGCTATACTACGCGCCCGAAACTTTAACTGTCTATTATACAAGTAAATGTCATCAGAATTATATCATATGTGGTATCATTGTTCTTAGAAAAATGCCACAAATATGATAATCGCAGTATCATAAAAAAATAATGAAAAATAAGGAAGTTGGAAATTTGGATTACGCGGTCTCACCGATATACGTACCCGAGCCGCATGATGTCATACTTCTTGGCGACTGAGGCTTTTCGAGTTTCACGGCCCCTCAAGAGGGTATACCCCGCAGTAGTGGGGATAGATGTGGGACATTTACAGGCCAGCCTTTGGGACATTTACGGATAAAATACTGTATTAGGCCAGATGCCTCGACTGGTCGTCGAATGACCCACTTCGTATAATCCTCTACGACGGTCTTTAGGCACGAGCGGACCATAAATATTAATCGAAAGAAATCCACGTGTATAATTATGATAATAATGCAATAATGATTCTTTGAAAAAGATCCACATCGGGATCGAAACGTTAGAAACATGTATTAATTGCACATTTGTTGTTTTTGTTCCAAAAATGATCGAACCTGGCGTCGATATCGTTTAAAACTTTAATTATCAAAATTTTCGATCGAGAAGAATTCACCTTTTATGTGTCCTGTGTCCTGCAATCAATGCGAACATTTTCTATTTTGCATAAAGACCCACAGTCTAATTTATTCGATATAGAGAGTTAGAGTTTAATAGGAAGTTACATTAAATGTAGGGAGTTATTCCGTAGTTACGCCATCATTTAATTGCATGCCCAATACGTACTGCAGTTCCGCATTTGCTTTACGTGTTTTCGCGTTGCGTTTGATGTTACATATTCTTCCATATTGAAGCAACGATTAATCTGCTTGTACAAACTTTCTGTAATTATCTGGAACGATTAACCATTGTTCGTATTCACCGATGAAATTCGACTACTTTTATTGCAGCTAAGAATAGGTAATTTGCATAAAGGAAAAATTCTTATCGATCGAAAATTGAAAGATAAAGTATAATTATGATATCGGCGCCAGGTTCGATCACTTGTAGAAACAACAAATGTGCAAATTAAATTAAATTTTTATTGTAATTATATCTATAATTAGATTGTTAGGGGCTGTGAGAACTTTTACTGCGTGTTTTCTAGAGTTTTTGTTTTTTTTTAAAATTTATTTATACAGGTTGCATTTTATTAATCATCAAATTCGTGATTATGCAAATTACCTTTAGAAACAACATATGTGCAAATTAAATTTAATTTGCACATTTGTTGTTTCTAAACGTAATTTGCATAATCACGAATTTGATGATTAATAAAATGCGACCTGTATAAATAAATAAATTTTTTAAAAAACTAGAAAACACGCAGTAAAAGTTCTCACAGCCCCTAACAATCTAACCTCGTGCAATAAGTTTCGAAATATTCATCAGAGTCTGGTACAGCGCGCAGACGTTGGTCGGACGTCCCCGAAGGGTGAACGCAGACGTATCACTCGTTAAATGTTAGGAAGCGGTCCGGTACCTCGGCAACTGTGCGGAACACAACGTCTGAAAAAGTATCGGTAAAAATGTAGCTCGCAAGCTCGTTGCCGGTCCCGATACTTCCACTTTCCCTGAGTTCGCTTCAAAACAAACTTGCCTGTTTTCATCGACCGCTTTGAGGAACGTAAATCCCGCGTAAACTTTGCTGTCAATAAATCGCAACGCCCAAGATAACTTCTTTATGCGATCGTCGAACGCGCGACAACGGGCAAAGGGTGGCTCGGCGACTCTAAAGGGAAAAGAGAAAAAGGGAGCGAGAGTGCGAGTCGTAGGGTGGCCAAGGGGGATGAAGCGTTGCGGCGCCCAGCGTCTTAATAATGGCACGTCGTAGAAACGCGCCGTCATGCCATGCCGGCAAGGGGGAAGAATATCGGGGCAAAAGGAGAAGACGAAAAGTGGCGCATGAACTCGTGATTTATCAGCTGCCGTGTCCCGCCAGTCCTCTTTCCCTTGATCTCCAGCAAATAACGACGATTCTTGTCCGCGTTCGAGCGCGTATTCGTCTACATTTCGTGTCCACGCCGCGCCGGACCAGGAAGAGCCGACTAAGTGACATTTTAAAAGGAAAAAGAGACGACAGCGTGTGAAACCGCTTTGACGCATGCTACCCGGCCATTATGGAGAGCTATAATTTCGCGCCCAAAGACCCGGGAATAGAGACGCCTCGTACACTAGTAGTTTGGGAGACCGGTCTAGGCAGTTCATTCGGTAAAAAAAAGTAAAGGAAAGAACATACGTGGCACTGTGAGTATATGGGTTGCCCTGTGTAATGTGAAGAATGGGTCCTCGGTAACTAAAATATACCAATATAATAATAAGGTGAAAAAGGGACACTCTACCTCCATCAAGAGATCCCAATTTCCCGGAATTTTCTACCTCCCGGAAATTAAAAAAAAAGTTCATTCGGTTAAACAGTAACTTAGCAATACCGAGAATGTCGATATCAATGGAATTTAATAAAAATGGTCGTTAGAACAGGCATTTGAAAATGAACATTTTTCTGCATACGATTTTCTTTTGTGAACCCTGCCGAATTTATTTAATATTTCTAAACGAATTTTCTTTTCAATGAAGAGCATTCTTTTACCTGGAAAAGGCATACCTCAAATTTAGAATTTCAGGTCCTCATTTATCAAACAATGAAAGTTGTCCAAGTTATTTCTCTTTGATATGAAACATCTTTTGAGTTCCAAATAGTTCCACATTTTTTAAGGATGTTTTGGAGGTACAATGGGAGACAAAAATACAAGAAATTCGAAATCCATCAGTATATTGGCAATGAAAGCCATTCACGAGTATATTTTGCATGAAAAAATAGATTAATTTAAAAAGCTTTCGTTTAATTAGTGAATGTCATGTTATATTTATTTTTTAATCCAATTGTCTTCATATTATAAAAAATTGTAAATGAATTTTGTGAATAATTGTACCCTCCGAATAGTAGCTATATTCCGTGGTCTACATTTTCATGCTAGTGAGATGACAACACGATAAATTTGAAGTTTTGTAACAGTTTATAATTTTTTGCTCTGTAACTGTTTAGTGTATCCTAATAAATTTTAAACATAATTAAATACATAATTTCTATATATACAGTGACTCCCATTAATATTCGGACGCTACAAAAAAAACGATAACTGGTTTAACATTGAACTATACGACTTGAATTTTTGTTGGGAAGCTAGAGCAAATAGTTTGCTACAGAATGTGGAAAAACATTTTCTCAAAAATTGCAATTGATCGGAATTGTAGAAAAAATACTAAAAGTTGCATTTTACAACTTTTTTATGCGGGCCTATATTGAAAATTTAAAAAATACGTTTTGTAGATCTGTATCAATTAAACATATTCTGAAAATTTCGTCAATATTGTTCGACGTTGCAATGAGCTACAAACGTTTAACGATGGTAAAAATTTCAGATTGTCTCGATTTTCGGGCTACAACTGCAGTAAATCTATAGATTCTCACATCTTTCAATGCCTGTCGTTTTTTCCCGCATCAACCGATTTCGATGAAACTTTTGCAGTGCATATAATTGACACAGATCTACAAAACGTATTTTTTAAAATTTTCAATATAGGCCCACATAAAAAAGTTGTAAAATGCAACTTTTAGTATTTTTTCTACAACTCCGATCAATTTCAATTTTTGAAAAAATGTTTTTCCTCATTCTGTAGCAAACTATTTGCTCTAGCTTCCCAACAAAAATTCAAGTCGTGTAGTTCAATGTTTAACCAGTTATCGTTTTTTTTAGAGCGTCCGAATATTAATGGGAGTCACTGTATATAAAAAAAAACTGGACTTTATAGTTGCGTTTTTTCAAAGTTTAAATAGGGTTTGAAGTAGAATTTTATGAATTCTCCATAAGAAGACGTGTCAAAATGTGCAAACTTTAAGTTGCTATAAATATTAAACGGTGTAGTGAATCTAACTCAAACTTTGATAATGGCATTAATTTAGTAAGAATTATCTTGTCAAATTTTCAAAAATTTTGTTGCGTTTTTATATAGCTCCAGAACATCTTTAAAATTGGAAGAGAATTGAATTGCTGCTGTGATTTATAATTTACAACTAGTTTCGCTAGTAGATTTCCAATATGCTACTCAGAACTGGTGCACATATATCGTGATCTTAATTTTTGTCTTGCAACGCGGCGTGTAAATAGAGAAATAGAGAACACTGTGTTTCCTGTCCATAGATTCCTGGTTCGCTAATCTGGACTGGTAACGCGATTATAAAGAGTACGGCGGCCGATTCAGCGATTTCATTTAATACGTTTCTCTCATTCATAACTGTCTCTCTCTTTTATCAACGAGAAGACCTTGCAGCGTGTGTCACTAGTAGCTGGCGCCACGATATAGTCGGAATGGTGACGTGCTCGTAAGGCGATTAACATAACACGATTATGCGTCTTGACGTATCACTTTACTGAACTTTACTCTATCGCATCGGGTATATCATTGGAACGCGTTCCGACTTCCGATCGGTAGACCACGATGATAACACGTATTCTACCAATCACGAGTTATGGGAGAGCTAAGCGCCAAGGGCTGAAAGCTGTTATGATATCGGTTCCGGTTCGAGAAACAGCTTCGAACAACTGTTATTTTCAACAACAGTTATAAAGAACCGAAGTTAGCGAGGATATCGATTCTGGTTACACTTTCACAGTCTGTTCTTTTGTCGGCTGCGCGTCGCGGTGCATACATCAATTCTTCGCCGGTTCTTTATCGATTTTGCATCGGTACCAGTAGTGATAGGAACTGAATCACTTTGAATCGCTTCGACGCAATGTTTACGAAAAAAATTCAAATCACTTGCAACATAATTCGAAGCGAATTCCTCATAAAAAACACAGATCCTCCCTTCTGCTGTAACACCCCGCTCACAGTCCACCACCACATCTTATACGACTGCCAAAAATTCTCCACCCAGCGACTCAAATTCGGAATCAACCAGAACACGGCCCTGACATCCAACAAGCATGTAACAAACACCATTGAATTTCTTAAATACATTAACTACCTCAACAATATATAAGGAAAAAAAAGCAAAACACAATAGTTCGTCGATAATGACCTAGACGTTGATGCGACGTTAAACCTTAATATAAAAAGAAAAATAATTCGAAGCTTAGAACTCTTGAAAGTCTTCGTTGTCTTGAAAATCTTGAGAGCCTTAACACTTCGTGAAGGTTCGTAAGAACTGAAACTCTTGAAACATTTATCACGAAACAATGATTACTCATTATTATGAACGTACTAATGTTATAAAATGTATAACATTTATTAAGATTATCAAGACATTTTAAATTTTCAAGACTTCAAGAGTTTCGAGAATTTCTGATCTCGAATAAATATCGAATCGATTGGAATCTCTGTGGTGATTGATTTGTTCGAAAACTTGCAACACAGAGTATTTTATACCCATCACTAGATATCAGATCTCATTTTCCTTATAGTTTCCTCTCGTTTTCAACCTGCTCGTCGCTCGTTACGATTTTATTATAATTCGGATGGACTAATGCGCGGAAGCGAGGCACTGTCAGCGAGTTTGTTTATGTATTATTCAATCACGCGAGCACCAGTCCACGAATCGACTCGACATTTCGCGTATTGTATTGACGCACAGCCTATCAAGTATCTCGAATTTCAGCAATGTTCCCGCGAGATCCTGCAAAATTAAACAGACACAGCTACTAATTAATGTATTGTCGATCATGTCTGAATCAGTTTTCATGCATGCTAACACCAATTTCGTATTAATTTTTAACTCCGTTAAACCATTCATCGTTTTTAACCCTCGTCTGATCGAGCCCGGGTCTGTTCGGATCAATCGAATACAGAATTTATGAACATCAATGTTCAACGAACATATTTGTATCGAGATTGTATTAACAAAAGGATTCGGAAATTGAACCCGAGAAATTATATAGTTGTTTTGTTAGTACGACGTTTATAATACCAGAGTTCAATTGTTTTACACAGACGATTGGTCGATTTAGCTGTACATATCACTAGGAATATATCCGCTAGATTAAAGAGTAAGGACACAGTAATGTTTTTAAGAATTAGAAACTTTTTTATAGAAAATTTACATTTGTAAACTTGAAACGCGTTTTCCAAAACGTTGTACAAGATATCTCGAGTTCTACCTCAACAATTGCATTAAAATTGAACGGTTGTCTTCGTTATAATATCTGTTAGACATTGACGATCGATTTTTTTCATTTTCCCATTATTTTGTTTAACATAAATAAAAAATTAACAAATTTTCTACCGAAATTCACTCATTAGATTTAAAATATCTGCCATTTTTTTAATTTTCAGAAACATTGAAATGTGGGATCGTCGATGCCTAGAGAATACAAGGTGTGTTAAAATTCCTTCAACATCCGGAAATGAGAGGTTCCTGAGATCATTTGAAGCGACATTTTCCTGTGCAAACATTGCGTCCGCGGCTTTGTTTAGGAGTAATTAACGAAAAACACGGACCAATCAGAGCGCGACCTACGTGTGTGTTGGCACAATTGGTCCGGCACACTAACTGTCAATTGGTCGACTGTGCCAACACGCGTCTAAGTTGCGCTGTGATTGGTCCGCGGTTTTCGTTAATAGCTCCTTAAGATAATTCAAGATAATTCAAGATAGTTCAAGATAGTTCAAGATAGTTCAAGATAGTTCAAGATAGTTCAAGATAGTTCAAGATAGTTCAAGATAGTTCAAGATAGTTCAAGATAGTTCAAGATAGTTCAAGATAGTTCAAGATAGTTCAAGATAGTTCAAGATAGTTCAAGATAGTTCAAGATAATTCAAGATAATTCAAGATAATTCGTTAATAGATCCAAAAGATAATGTCGCTTCAAATGATCTCAAAAACCTCTCATTTCTGAATGTTGATGGAATTTTGAAACGCCCTGTATATTACAGTTTATGACATTTTTGGGATTTTTAATATAGTTAATTCGATTTTTAGGAATCCTGTACACCAGTTGGCTACCTGGACAAAAAGATATTTCAAGCAAACATGACTAAAGAACAAATTATTTTGTAAATATTATTATATTACTATATAATCCTATATTATAATATTACACTATTATCCTCAAGAATGTCGTAGAAAGGAAAAGAAAATTTATTTGAATGCTTAAATATTGATTAGAAACGAATCAAATTTTATTTCATCTAACAAGAAACACATACCATTCATATTTGTTAGACTTTGTTTAAAATCTTCATGACAAGTCTATCTCATTGAAATATGGCAAGCGGTTAAATTACACCTACTCATTTTTATTGTAAATGCATAAAAACTAGGTATAAAATGATTAATAAACATTATGCAATTAGTTAAGCATATCAAAGTCTTATTTTAATTTTACCGAGATTGTTAAAGGAAGAATGATATTTGGCTCCTGTTTCTTATCGAACTGACGCAGTCATTTTTATTTTGCATAAAGACGATATTTTAAAAAAACCCGAGATAAGAGAGTTTGCGTATCAGAATGCATTTATTCGCGCCTATTACACTGGATTATACCCTCATAAATGATAGGGTAAGCGGATAAAGGTATTTACGGCAATTTTTCCATTATACACTGATATATGACAGAAAAGGCGGATTATAGGAACGTATACGATGAGCAGAAGATTTCTCTGTTTTGTTTTGTTTATGAAGTTTTTAATAAACAAACGATCCCTTGCAGTTTCTCGTTGCATGTAATGCGGTGTTCAGGATAATCTGTCTGTGAGCTTTTATGCGTTTTGATATAAAGATAATGGATGTTTTAAGAGCAATGGGAAAGAATATCCCTCGAGTAGATGGTACTATGTTATTCTGCTAGTTGCAATACGCTTTCCAAGATCATTTTGATCATTAGACTGCAGATCTTTATGCAAAATCAAATTATTATACATCAATTGCAATCTACTGGAGCTGGGTAAAAATTTATTTTGCTCATTAATAATTTTGATATGGTCAAAATTGGAAAACGACATTGTTAAATCCTTTTAATCTTTCTATTGTTTCTTTTACTTTTAATCTTTTTACTCATTTCTGTCATAATTGCATAAAATCCGTAGTCTGTTCATCATTTACTTTTTGTTTAAAATTATCATAATCCACGGTTCAAGCGTTGTTGTGTGTATGTATACTAACAATCCATCGCTCACCTCTTAACATCGATCAGTAACGTATCTCGTAACTCAAAACATTTCTGTCTGATTCATTAATTTTTCTACATGGTAGGCTAGACCGACTGTAAGATTAATTATCATTTAGTAAGAATAGATGTTGAAATTTATTAATGAATTACGAAACTATAATGAAAATTCTAATATCGAGCAAGACCTACTAAAGTTTGATGATATCAAAGAATCTATAATGTGAAAATATTAATAGTTACGTATTCAGGATCAATATGTATTCCGAAAATAGACCCCGACATTATTTTCAAGTAGCGCAGACTATTGGATCAATAATATACAATCGACTTCTAATTTAGCTTGAACCGCGTCCATTTAGTCAATAAACGAAAAATTTTCAGGTGAAAACATCGTAATTTAACGCTCGAGATGGTAAAGTTTTTCTTTTAACTTTCTGAAACACGTCTGTGTAACGTAATCTTG
Source organism: Lasioglossum villosulum (assembly GCA_963971365.1). Classification (NCBI taxonomy): domain Eukaryota; kingdom Metazoa; phylum Arthropoda; class Insecta; order Hymenoptera; family Halictidae; genus Lasioglossum; species Lasioglossum villosulum. Next base: position 13,083,213 of record OZ020496.1, on the reverse strand, counting down.
AAATATTATAATCAAATTTGAAATAATTTATATAAAATAATTATATAAAAATTATATAAAAGCATTGAAATAACATGTTTCCCGGATTCTTCAAAACAATACGTGAAAATGGAAATGCCTTTTTCAAAGCGACATTTGTTTAATTGACACACACGATGTCAAAGAGACCATTCAATTTGTTTGAAGTTTTGTAGGCAGAAAAGTAAATCGTATAAATTCAGTATTTGTAAAATTTGATCTCCGTTGACCATAAAGCCAACAAATTTTTATGACAAAAATCATATTTTTCCAAAATATAAAACATATATTAATTTTGTTTTTCTTTTTTCAAGTAAAAAGGGCCTAGCCGAATAAAATGGTCAAAAATGGCCTCACAGGTTTTTCAATGGTGACTGAACCATTGGAAAGCTAACCAAGAAAAACAGCTTTGAGTAAAATTTCAGCCCTCTAGCTTGCCCGTGAGGGTAGTTACAGGGTGAATTATATTTTGCGCTTTTTCTGCGCATTTTCTGGTCCCAAATGCGTTCTACAATTAGAAAAAAATGTGACATTCTGGATCCTGAAGCGTATTTTTGAGAATTTTTCAGATTTTTTGTTGCAAACTGTGGTCGACAAAAATGAAAAACCCCACAAAAATTGGAAAAATATTTTTTTCTTAAAAATATGAAAGCATTCTATGCTGCTGACCAATAAAACAGAATTTTCAGAAAGTTACACTTGTTGATTTTACCGTGGGTGTATATTGAGCTATTTTTAACGTTGTTACATCGAAAAAAGCAATCGTTTGATCTAAGAAATATGATTATTTCGAAAGAAAGAAAGATAATTATTTCGATAATATCTCGTTAAGTATTAGATTTAGGACATATAGAGGTCAATACATTTTTACCGAGAATACGATAGTCTATCGATTTAAGATACAGAAAGTAGGTTTTTCCATGCTAAAAAATCAAGATGACCTTGAAATCTCTATGCCTCCACGCAGGCAGAAAATGTTTGTGTAACAATATGGCCCCCTCTATACTGCGTAAGTTTTGTATACAGGGTGATCGGCTACAGGTGGGAGAAAATTTAAGGGTTGGTTCTTAACGATGATATAAGACGAAAATGAAGAATAAAAAATTGCAATTTCGGCTTCGTTAATTAGCTATTAACAATTAAAAATCAACACCGCGTCTAACAAAAGTGTACGTTGTGTACGTCAAAGAGTTCAATGTTGTCCAACGATTTGTTAAACATTTTCACCTCGCTGGGGCCCCAAATGAGAACCAAGTTATGCATGCATCTGTCACTTGATACGTGACTGTTGCGTTGTTAATAGCTAAACAACGAAGCCGAAATCGCAATTTTTAACTTCCCGATTCATAGGCAAGTTACTGTAATTTTATTCTTCATTTTCATCTGATATCATCGTTAAGAACCAACCCTTAAATTTTCTCCCACCTGTAGTCGAACATCCTGTATAAGTATATATGTATACCTTTTTTTTGATTCCCCTTAGGGTTACAATTCATATATACCATGCCTCATTCTTCCATTTCGTTCCCCCCTACGCCGTTCTTAACCTATCCTTACTTTACCTTATAAAATAAAAAATCCTGTATAACATGTTCTTATATTATTACAAATAACGGCAATATTCATAGTGGACATAGTTATTGCTGTATACATTTATTAAACTCCGTTCAGGATCTTTAACACGAGTAAGACACGATAATTGTAGGGTAAGGGGTTAGGGAAACAAGGGGTAAGGCAATGAGGCAAGGAAACTTCTTGAGCGAGGACCGCAAAATATGCGCGGTTTTCTGAAGTCCCTTGTACACCCAGTGCGGATAATAGCACAAAGAATCGTTTCACAGAGGACCGTTTACCAAAACCAATAGCACGAGGAAAGAAAAGACTCGATTCAGTAACACGGTGAAAGAGAGGGCTCGAGGGTGTAACTATCGTATTGCACAATTACGGTCAGCAGAGCGGACTTGTCGGCATGCGAGAAGCGATCGCACGTGAACCGATATCCGCGAGCGAGCGAGAAAGAGACACAGAGAAAAGGTGGAGTGAAGGTACGGAAAGAAAGAGAGAGAAAGAGGAAGAGTGAGAGCATGGACCGGACCGATCGAAGGGACCGAATGAAACGCCTCATTCTCATGTGAGCGTCAAAGTGTCACGTATCGGTCGTTCAGTGGAACGTCTTGGGGAAGTTCCTGTGTAATCAATCGAGGCCGCCGCCTCTTCGTCGTGTTCCTCCGGACTCCTCGGCGAAGTCTTATCGGAAGTCTTCCGACGAAGCAGACGGTGTCCCCTTTCAACATCCAGATACCCTATCATCGTTGACTACCCTTTGTTTCTCGCTACCTACCGGTAAATCGATCTTCCACGCACAAGACTTCGCGGTTGTGTTATCAGAAAACTCGAGAGTCAAGACTTTATTCCATTGGGAATTCGATATTGGCGCGGCCTCGGTGTCCCTCCATCGTCCTCGAGTGAAACTCGCCAATTTTATTTCCGAAAGACCACCGCGTCGTTAGAGTCTCATCTATTGCCGAAGAAGAGGAATCAACCGAAAGGCGTCGCCACGACGCTGCCTCTCCGTAAAATCGATTAATTAGATTAATACCGGCCCAATATAATGGAAGATCGGTCCAGGAGAGTGCTGGAATGATAAAGATATTATTAAACGAGAGGCGATTGAAAATTAAAGAGTTTCTCGGGGAAAATGAATTATGCTCGACCACGGATAGTATCGACAACCCCGGACAGGACGGATCGAGTGCTCGAATAAAACGACTTGAAAATTTACATTCAGTTTAAGCTGATCAACTTTCGACCCTTCCACGCGGCTCCTTACTTTTCTCGGTTTATTTTTCTGTTTTTTTGTGCATATATTTTCTAATAACTTGTGATTTTATCTTCCGGTTATGTAAATCGATTATTTCAATTTTTATTTAAACTCGTATGACTATATGACGAATTCTTCTACTAGAAAAAGTAGAATTCTCTATGTATCTTTTAATTATCCTCTTTTATTGAAGCATTTATTCAGAGATAAATTCGAAGATTTAATTAATGCATATTCGGCAATACAAAAGCGTGGTATTACGTATTTTTGGGTAAAAATATTTATTCACTTGAGAGCTATGAAGCATATCGTTCGTAACACTACAACTACCGAGCATTTGAAGCGATTAGCTGATAAAATTGACAAGGCTCTATTTATTTAAATTTCGTGCAATTTTTGTTGCGATAGTTGCTCGGATAAAGAAATTGATCGAATCAATTTCCATGCAAGCAACGTCATCATTTCAAAAATTACAAAATTAAAAATATAAGAATGATCCTATAATTACTAGGCAGCGAATTTCATGCGTTTGTGACAAAAATGAATCGGTACACTTTGACAGTAAAAATATTACAAAAATTCAAACATGGTACTATATTTTCTTCAACCTATTAGTCACATTAAGAAAGAAAACTAATTTCTATTTCACTCCAAATGTTGCAATTAGCTAGAAAATGTTCATATCGCATAAAGATCTACTGTATAATAATTACATTCTCGAAGAACGAGACTTTCAAAATCAATGATAATCTTCATAATCTTCTATTTTCTTAAATTAGAAAACTAAGAAAAGGTTAAAGGTCAAATTTAGCACCGGTTGCCAGATTTTTGCACTTCCTCGCGTTTCTTCCAGAAGGTTGAAGCTTCAAGTGTCTATTAGCTTAAAAGGAAAATGCGCTTCTAGAGAAATTTAAAGAAATGTCTCAGAGAAGTTCTAACTGTGTTCATTCGAATATGAAGTGAATTACAATAAAATGTTCGTTTTCGCTGTTAAAGTGGACTCACTCTTACTTTGGCGTGCACTACTATTAGTTTGCCATGTTCCGTTTAATTCATAAAGTAGAACAATCACACCGGAAGAGATTGGTATACGTTTATGCATCTACTTCATTTATTTCTGCTAACAAAATGTATACGATTATTTCGCAACTCTGAATTTCCTAGAACTTTGTGTATGTTACAATAAATATGTTAATTTCGTAAATGTATGCACATACTAATTTGGTAAGTAAATGTATTCAATGCGGCAGGATTTAAACTTTTGCTAGTAGAAGGACCTGATTTAATAAAGGTATGCGCAAACAGCAATGCCACTATTGATTTTCATACATACATCGTTGTATATCTTTATTTATTACTGCATTTACATACTACTATACCTATCCATAAATCAACTTTCTCATTTCTATGAGTAAGGTAGTCTGAGTTATACTCAGTCAAATATTATTTTACAAAAGAAACTGCTCATTTTGATGGAAAATATTTGTGTTTTAACCACGTATTTGTTTCAGTTTAACTGTTAATTTAGTAAATATCGTGTTATTCATTTTTCATTTTCAACGAATTCGTTTATCAAGCATAATAAATATTTTTATACTTATTCTATACTTTCAACCCCTTGCCGTAATTGAACGAGTCACGTTCGTTATGAAGATTTTAAACAAAGCCTAACGAATATGAATATTACACTTTTCTTTTTTAATGAAATAAAATTTTATTCGTTTCCAATCAAAATTTAAGCATTCAAATTAATATATCTATGCAAAAAATATAAAAAATTAATGTATACAAAATGACTATTCAATCGCTGTAACTGTAATGAAAATAATACGGCAAGGGGTCAATATCAAAACCAATAATCATCGTATTGCAACGATTAACCAGTGTAAGATTTCAATTTATAGTTAATCGACTCGTCCGAATTGATCAAAAGAAAAATGTATCCTTGCAAAGCGTCGAATAAAAATGTATGTAATTGAAATATCCATTTACTTTAGACAGAAGAGCAGAATGTACGAAACCGTGAAAATTATTGAACAGCGGTGGGCTAACCAACCGATTCCGAGCGGTACAATCGCAGAAGGAATCGAAAATTTTCGTTCCATCGTTTTACGGACAAGCCGTGTACCGCGAATTGTTCCCGATTTAATATTAGATATTCTCCAAGGAATAGACGTAGTCCAATTCTCGCCGCGGTGCTGTTTCGTTGTTTAGAAACTGCAGACCTCGTTCGCCTGAAACTAATTCAATCAGAGATGTTGCACCGAATTGTGCCATTGAATTTTTCACCGAAGGCTTACAACATGATAAAAACTCGAGAACTTTATCGTTAACCACCGACAAAACTTGCCCGTCCAATTAAATATTCTTCCATTTTATTTATCATTTTTGTTCTCCTTTCAGCTTACATAAAGTGTGTTTTCAAGAGACATATGAATTGTTAATTTATGATATTTACAGTGGTTCTAAAAAGTATTATAAATTTGGACTCTGAAACTTTTCTTTCCGAAAAATATGGCTCGTTTTCTTCTAAAATATTTGTGCATAGCTCTATCCCTTTTCTATAGTCTTTTAAAATTGATTTTAGTGCATAAAGCTTTTTCTATTCACTTCCTTTCGTGCAATTTGTAGGAAAAATATTCTTTGATACTTACTGAATATTGATTGATTTCATCTGATATAGTTTACTGATTTGCTGTATTTTTTTTGTTACAGGTATGATTGCAGTTTCATTTTTATCTGGTATATTGAGTACGTGAGTATGTGTCTAAATAATTCGGAATCAATGTTTAATATAATTAATTATTAAACAGTTGTTCTTTCGTAGTTTTATTGTAATTATACATAATCCCGTTTTGAATTTTACTCTTTCTCTCTGGATCTTACATAAATTTCTTTATATTTTTCCTAACAATGAGAGTTTTAACCCCTTAAAGAACTTCGAGACTTCTGAAAACTTCATGACAATATAAAGCACTCAAGATTCCCAAGATTTTGAGATAGTGGAACTACGAAACTTCTACAAATATCTGAAGCTTGCAGACTACTCATTATCAGTTTAAAGCTATCTTCCGCCTAATTACCAAGCAGCGTCTCTGTACTGAATTCTTTATTACAATAAACTCTTAAAATACAATATTTAATATACTTGTATGTCTCTAAATAAATATATAATACATAAATAATAATTCTTTCAATTCTAGTATCTATTTTTTTAATTCTAGTGCTGTCTCCCACTTCATTGTACTAATCGTGGCAAACAGTTGGAATATGAGTAAAAATTCCATTGATCAAATGAGACATTAATCTTTCGAAAAGCAAATAGTGTGTAACTAATAAAATATAATATCAATCTGAACAATAATAATTGTTTAATTATTATTAAACAAAAATGTAAGGTGTAATTCAAAATAGTAGCAACATTTGAAGAATTAAAAAATACTGTTGTATTGTCTTCAGCCTATTAAATGTATTAAGAAAGAAAATAAACTTTTGTGTGACTCTAGTTTTTTGCAATTCCGGTAGAAAGGGTACATTCTTGATCCTGTCTTAAAACGTCGTTTTATGTCTAAAAAACATTGTGTAAAATTTCAAATATCTAAATTAATAATTATGTTTGTTTTATAGAATATTGAAGTGCAAACAATAAAATTCATTTAGTTTATAAATACATATAAAAACAAGAAAGAAGCAAGAAAGAAGTATCCAAACGGATACTTCAGAGTTTTTTATACAAAATAGGTTAGCATCATAACAATATTTTAGAATTTTTTGGTAGGTGTTAACCCAGAAGAAGATAGTTAAAAAAATTCCTAAAAAATTAATTATTTTCAACTATAAATAATTAGCAAACAATTCAGAAAAAAATCTGAAATATAGAGTGTATCTATATCTTTTGTTAGACGTTTAACCCATGTCGATATCTTTTCTCGTTTTAGAGCAAATTGCATTTAAGTGCAGGGCAATTTACCCCAATATCACCCCTATCGATGAGGGTAGAAATTTGAAATTTGACACAATGTTTTTTTTAGACATAAAACTATGTTTTAAGACAGAAATCAGGAAAATCGGAGCGATTCTTTAGAAAATGTAATAGTAACGAATTAGAACAGAGATATCTATTCGACACAAATACAAATTTAGAAAATAAACTGTAACATTGCTCTTTGAAAAAAAGAATTACGCGTAGTAGTTCATACCGAAAAATTTGTAACTTCAATGTCTCGTCAGCGTATCTCGCAATTACTCGAGAACTTTGGAACGCGTTCTTCGGCAACGGAGATAATTTCAGGACACCCACCATTATCCAAAGGAACTACTTAAATTGCACGTTTTCTTAAGACAAAACCAACGGGGCAACACTTGAAATGTTAAACATCTAATAGCAATTAGCAATTAACTTTCAGTGATTAAAAATCACATTGGACGGTATTAAATTATTCAGCTAATTAACTGGATGTCCAGCGAGATGTTCCGAATCCCACGGAAGTCTTGAGGTTTGTTTAAAAAGGAGAACGGAGCATGTGCGGTGCTGCAAAGTTTCCGTAATTAGCGAGTGAAATAACAGAGGCGTGCCGCGTCCCGACGGACAAAAGAATTCGAGGCGTCCTCTCCGACTGCGGAGACGGCGTGGGAGAGGCGGTCGGGATTTCTGTCGGCGACAAGAATAATCGGAATTCTTCAAATAGTCGATGATTTAGTGGGAGATTCGTTTTGTCGGAGTTTATCGGGAATATTCCGCGCCTCGAAAATGGAAAACGTGCGATAGTTTCGCCGGGATACGAGCGCATCCGGACCGGGAACCCGCAGAGCATCAGGCACTGATCCGACCTGTCTTTCGACGCTTTATCGGGAGCCTAATTCTCACGTCCAGCCGAAAGAAAATTCGAGTAGGTACCTTTATTCGGATCACGTGGCCCGATATGGCTCCCGAATGCGAACTCGCACCTTTGGTCCATCTTCTTCTCCTCCTTCTTCTTTTTCTTCGTCTTTCTTAGCCCCGTTCAGCTCGTCGCTAGCTTTCTTTCAACTCCTCTCTTCCTCCTCCCTGCCGCTTGCCTCATTTTCGGTAGACTTCTTTACGGAAGACTCGAATAGTCGTGGAACATGGATTCACGTTCCTCCCCCCACTTCCTCGCTACTTCCTTCCTTCCTCGAGTGCTCTAGAGTTGGTCCAATGCTCGTTCTTACCTGGCCAGCTTCCTTCTCCGAAATTCCCCTCTTGTTCGCGAAAGGACGCACCCTTGGCGCCTTTAATTCGCCACTCTCAAATAATCCATTTCCATGGAAGCACCATGGACACTGCGAACCGCTTCCTCTTTGATAGTTTTCTGCCGCTTTTCTTCCGGTTAACGCTCGACCCACTATTTTCCAGTCGTTCTCGTGCTCGGTTTTCGTTCCATCTTCATTATAGCAATCTCTGTTTCTTCGTTTCTTGCCCTCGGTTATCCGCGCGCCGTTCTTCCCCTTACGCTCGCACTTTGCCGCCATTTCCTCGAGTAATTTGCCAGCACCGTTCCACCACGACGGATCGAACTTCCCCGATGTTCCATTTCTTATTTTTCCCGCCCGGAAGTTCGTATCTTGTCCGTAGCCCGAGAATATTTGACGTGTTGCATGTACCGCTCTCGCCGAATCCATTTTCGCGAAAATCGTTTAACTCGACTCGCGTTATCGCACGGTCCATTTTCCCTTGCTTGTTTACCGGCTTGATGATCGTTTTCTAGCCGGTTGCTCATTTTCGACCGACGACTTTTCAATTTCAAACTCCGATGGATAAGTACTCTTCCTTCGGAACGAAGCTCCGAGCTACTTTTTCCAAACACGGCCATCTTTTCCTAATGGAAAACGCGTCTATCACATGAGATACGTATTACACATTTCAATCAGAAAAGCTACATCATTTGTCTGTTCAACACCCTATATCTAATTAAATTTAATGTTATCGGCGCACTGGTTCGATCAATTGGACAATAAGCAAGTTTGCAAAAATATTACATGACATTTAATTCAACGTTTTAATTTAAATTCAATTAAATTCAATTTCAATCAACGGTGTAGGAAGTGTCTATGTTCAATGAGTGACTCAGGAGACTTGACTTTATAATCTTTATTTTGGAGAAGTAACTCGGACACCGGCTAGGTCTCGACTGACTTGTCTCCCTAGCGTTACAAAAAACGAAATCTTATCCCCACTCTCGTGAATGTTTCCAAGGGAGGGAAAATTCACGAGAGTGACGAGTCACGAGTTTAACCTTGTAGCGGAATTTCCACGAGACCCGACGCCCACCATGTGCGTCCTCAGGTAGCGGGTCCTTGCACCCTCGCGGACTCTCCGTACCGACGACTTGGGTCTTTTAGAAATTCGGGGTTTTACGACTCTTCGCAAGGCTATTGAGACCTTAGACCATATACAGTGACTCCCACTAATATTCGGACACTCTTAAAAAGACGATAACTGTTTTAATATTGTACTATACGATTTGAACATTTTCTTAGAAGCTAGAGCAATTAGTTTGCTATAGGATACGAGAAAAGAATTTTGTCAAAAATTGCAATTGATCGGAATTATAAAAAAAATACCAAAAGTTGCATTTTACAACTTTTTTATGTGGACCTATATTGAAAATTTAAAAAATACGTTTTGTAGATCTGTGTCAGTTGTATGCACTGGTAAAGTTTCATTGAAATCGGTTGATGAGGAAAAAATAGACAAGCCTTGAAAGATGCAAGAATCTGCAATTATAGGTCGAAAATAGTGAAAATATGCAATTTTTACTATCTTTAAACGTCTATACCTCATCGCAACGTCGACCGATTTTGAAAAATTTTTAAGAATATGTTTAATTGACACAGGTCTATAAAACGTAGTTTTTAAATTTTCAATATAGGTCCACATAAAAAAGTTGTAAAATGCAACTTTTAGTATTTTTTTTAGAATTCAGATGAATTGCGATTTTTCACAAAATTTTTTTTCGCATCCTGTGGCAAACTAATTGCACTAGCTTGCCAAAAAAATTCAAATCGTACAGTACAATATTTAAGAATTTATTGTCTTTGTAAGAGTGTCCGAATATTAGTGGGAGTCACTGTATACTTATAGACACGGCATAGGTATAGTATGTGTATAGGAAAACTGAGAGTTGGCCGTGGCAAAGATCGTGGTAAAAAAGATAGTTCTTAAGATAATTTCAAAATGGCTGACGCGGCAGACCGACGCCGACGCTATCCATTACACGTTATACTATAACCCGAACACGTTTTTTTACTCCGTGTGAATTTTGTGTAGCGATTCAAAATGGTACTAATGTTGCTGTATTCAAAATTGCAGAGAAATTTTTTAAACTCATACTTCATTGCAATACCTGACTAAAACATATAGAATAAACATTTGTATCTCAAATATACTTTACATAATGATTATTTCATGATAAAATGCCAAATTCTTTGAAATTATATTGTCCATTCTTTCCGGGTATACCCCCCTCACCTTCATGAGCCAAGCGCAGCCGCTGTCGACGAGCATAGCTTGTACATCTTTCGGAACGATGAGTCACACATTATTGTCATCTTTGCCATAGGCCAAATTATCTGTGCCGTGTCTATAAGTATATATGGTCTAAGATTGAGACTGTCGCTAATAAAAAGTACGCCAACCCTAACAGATGTCTTAATGACCCTGCCTGACAGTTTCCTCAAAAATAGCTTATATTGTTGCCAGAGTCCCAAAACCTCTCCAGCATCTGCACAGCAAATGTTATTTTATTTTATGAAGCTGGCCGCTACAACGGTCTCAGTTTAGACCATCTTCAAGAATAGACCATTTCAGTATTGCGTACGCTTATAAAAAGTATTACAGCAAAGTTCCGATTCCTGTTCAGGGGGTGGTTCTTGGAGCGAACAGGAATCGCAACCTAGACTTGCTTTTCTGATTTACTGCTGGGTCTACTACTCCGATCGCGCCGAGCGAGACTACAATAGAGCAACAGTGTCGGCGACGGCTACAGACACAGTTTAAAGGCCCACGTGTTCTCACAATGTAATGCCAATTCAAAATTCTTTATTTTTCATTATTTTTTTATGAGACTTTCACTGACTTGTTTCTGGTATTATTCTGATTAAAACAAGACCAAACACGATTTAATTTGGCCCATATTTATTCTACATGTGAGAAGCATAATTTATAATTCATCATACATTCAACATATGAAATAGCATATGTTTAAATAAACAACGGAGAAACGCAACTCTTTCTTTCCTATACAAAACTTTCACAGTCGATTAAACCAATAAATGCAATTGAAATTATATCGTGTTTGGTCTTGTTTTAATCAGAAAAATGCCAGAAATACGTTTTTAAAAGTCCCATAAAAAAATAATAAAAATCAAGATGTTTGAACATTCGATTCGTTGTGTCAATGTAGTGGTGTTCACACCGATATACCCGGGCCGAGAACAATAGTCGCCGCCCTGCGGCGCGGGACAGCGTTGACAGGGAGTGGAGTGGGTAGGCCTGAACAAGAATCGGGACCTCCCAAACTGAACAGGAATCGGAACTTTGCTGTAATTTAAATTCTTAACGAATACGGAACAATGTCGATGTCCACGTGTCACCGGCATGGAACCAACATGTTGGTTCCGTATTCTTATACGTATACTGTTGACAGAGATCTTGTCGTCTCGCCACAATAGGTGCGATATAAAATAAATAAAGGTTTATAGATCTAAGCATGCGAATTGAAACATACCTTGTGCAGGAAGATCCAGAACCGCAAAAAATCCTCGCATTCGACACCTCTTTTGCGATTTCAGCCCGGAGGTTCTGCCTAGCCTTCGTTCCGCGAAGTATTGCTATAAAAGAGAACGGAGACATTCATTAGTTCTTTTATTTGATACGCTGTTTTGAAGCAACCCTCTCGGACGTCCTCTGATTTCTCATATCTCGTTTCCTTCCATTGTTCCTGCGTTGCAGGTTTCTTGCTTGCGCAGCCACCTTCCCCTGCTCAGTCTTTTCCCTTGTTTACCCAACGTTCCTCTTTTATGCGGTTATGAGCTCCAACTTATTTTTCCCTGTTACTTCTGCTGCTCCTCTCCTCGAGTATCTTGGAAAGTTCCAGGAACGGTTTCCTACCGCGGGAACAATCTTCCGCTTCGGAATTACAGCTTCATTTCCTCGACTCTTTCGTTTTACATATTTCACTGGTCCCCAGTTTCTTCTTCTTCCTCTCCTTCTTCACCTTCTTCTTTTACTTCTTCAATTCAATATCTTACCTCTTCACTCTACCCGTGTATTCTTCAGCATGATAGTAATCCGCAGGCAACGTGCAGATACAACGCAACCTAAAAGTGCATCACGAGCTACCGCATGTTATTCAGTTATGTGCATCATCGAGATGGTTATTTGCGTTTTGGATCCCGTAAATTTCTCTCTCTCTCTCTCGTTCTCTTCCTTTCGAAGCGGCTAACCTCCTGTCTAATTTACTGGTATTCGTACTGCAAAAGTAACATTGAATAGTTATAATTATGCGGCAGATTTAACCCTTTGGTTACCCTGGACGAGATATCTCGCGCCCCGATACTTCCCGATAAACGCTTTTGACGAGATACAGTGACTCCCACTAATATTCGGACACTCTTACAAAGACGATAACTTTTTTAATATTGTACTATACGATTTGAATTTGTTTGGCAAGCTAGTGCAATTAGTTTGCCACAGGATGCGAAAAAAAATTTTGTGAGAAATTGCAATTCATCTGAATTATAAAAAAAATACTAAAAGTTGCATTTTACAACTTTTTTATGTGGACCTACATTGAAAATTTAAGAAATACGTTTTGTAGATCTGTATCAATTATATGCCCTGTGAAAGTTTCATCGCAATCGGCTGATGTGGAAAACAACGACAACGATTGAAAGATGCAAGAATCATTATATTTACGGCAGTTGAAGGCCGAAAATCGTGAAAATCTGCAATTTTTACCATATTTAAACGTTTGTAGCTCATTGCAACGTCGACCGATTTTTACGAAATTTTCAGAATATGTTTAATTGACACAGATATACAAAACGTATTTTTTTAATTTTCAAGATAGGTCCACATAAAAAAGTTGTAAAATGCAACTTTTAGTATTTTTTTTATAATTCCGGTCAATTGCAATTTTTGACAAAATTCTTTTTTCGCATCCTGTGGCAAACTAATTGTTCTAGCTTCCCAAAAAAATGCACATCGCATAGTAAAATATTAAAACAGTTATCGTCTTTTTAAGAGTGTCCGAATATTAGTGGGAGTCACTGTATCTCGCCACCTAGCACCGGTGGTAACAGTTGAAAGTAAATAACTACTATTTCCAAAAAGTAAATAAAATTATTTCAACAAATTAATAAAGATTTCATTCATTTCTCCCTTTTACAAATCAGGATATAGTTACTTATAAAATATATTCGTCTATAGTGTCTAGGTGGGGCGCGAGATATCTCGTCCAGGGTAACCAAAGGGTTAATATTTCGAGCAGTTATAATTATACAGTAAATTCCTAATTCACTTAACACCCAACTATCGACAAAGTATTTCTCACAAACAAGGTTCATTTTGATTTTAATTTTACTAATGTATAACACAATAAAAGTTGTTCGTATCGATTGTATGAAACGCAAGTCAAATAAAATCATCATTCTTCCTTTAATAATTTCAACGAGGTAAAAATAATATATAAACATTCTTAGACTCGTTCAATCCTTTTACTGGTTTGAAATGCATCTACTAGTAACAGTAGTATATCAGGATCTTTTTTCAGATCCTAAATTATTTTGAGGTTGGAAATTGGTTGATCAATTTTTCTTTTATTGGCAATGCTATATTATTGCTTAATTGGATATCATATTATACTCACAGTTCAAACCAATGAGCAAACAATGAAACGATACACATACAAATATTCTAACACATATAGACTAAATGAATAAAACGGTTCTGTTTAAAGTCATAGGTATTAAATAATACCTATGTTCTTATCAACACTCGGAATATATTGTACATTTTAAGAGTTATGTCGAAATGTTATTAAATTCTTTACTTTGGAAAGTTATCATAAATATTGTATTCATAAAATTATTGTAAGTTTTAGACAATGTACAGAAAAATGTACATATTATATACTACAGAACGTGTAGTAAGTACTCAATTAAAATTCGTAATGTAATTTGATTGCTGGTGCAAATATTAAAGTTATTATATCGTTCAAGAAAATATGTCTACTTTCCAGAGCGCTAAGCATTTTGCGTTCACAAAGGAAAGCTTACTGCGTATAGTGTTCTATCTCCATAATCGTACTACTCAGAACTGGAATGCGATTACAGGAAGCGGAAGCATATTCTGTGATCGTTTCATTAGTTGTCGAGCTGTTCTCCTTCTCTTACCGTTAGTAACACTAAAGCAGACTTCACCTATTGTTAGACACATTATACACGTAGAATCGTGTATGATGCAAAATAAGCGCAACGATCTCTTTGAGAAACAATTAATAAAACAATAACTTCCCTATGAATCGGGAAATTAATTATGGCTATTTTGTTTTTTATTAAGTATAACGGTTATGTGATAGGACAAGGTTTGGAAACCGACAAACTAATTAATACACAATGATACAAACGCGTGTATTATCTCGCGAAATTGGAAAACAAAGTAGAATAATTATTAACGCAGAAGAGGGAGGGAAATAGTTGAAATGTACATTATAATGTAATAATTAAAATGTACATTGTATTCCAAAACAAATTGTTCATTTTTGAAAATTTATTTCCCTCCATTTATATTATTCATAATTTAATCATATTTGTTATAATGGGGATTCGGTTAATGGAGGTCCTACTGTACTAGGGAGTTGTTGGCAACAAAATTAAAAAACAATTCGGAATGCAAAGGGTTAATGGTGATTGAATTTTATGTTCTTGCAGGTGATTAATGAACTTGGCGCACTTCGTATTATAAAGCCAATATTACCAACCAATATGGTTAGCATTTTGAATTTCATTATTATATGATTTGAGATCATTAACAATATACGAGCAAGCAAACGGTGCATTTAAATAGTAATAATCTGCTTTGTAACGATTAATGACAATAATGAACTCGCTCGAATTACCTTTGTCATCACACCATGCCTTTGACTTTTACATGTGATAATATCACGATTATATGTAGAAAGGGAAATTATTTTACGGAGAACAACGAAAATTATGATACACTTCGAAACGGGGCGATTTCACGTGAGAAGATACATATTAAAAACAGAATAAATGTTTTTTACTTTCAGAGAATTTCATCATTTAAAAAAGTCAAACTTGAATATTTGTCAGTGAACTGGGTCAATTTTGAATGATTATAAATGGTGTTATCGTCAAAGTATTTCAACACTAAAAAGCGGACAAACAAATATCAATAAATCATTTTCGTTAATTCTGTCGCTAAAAATATTCAGTTCGAATTTTAGCCAGATACAATTATTGCATTCCACAAATATCGAATTGAATTTTTTCGAAAATGAAATTTCAAACGCAGAAGTTTTATTCTGCGCTTTTCATTTACTCTTTTGTGTAGAATATTGTACCGTCGTTTTTTCATACACTTCGAAGGTGCACAGAGGCCACATGTACTCGACCAATTTCCAAATTTCATTTCCCTCAAAAATAAGAAGTAAAATGAAGAAATATTTTATTGCACGTTTCTGCACAAGTTCGTATTTGATTTAAAAATATAAGCAGTTACACTTTTAAGTAAACTATTTCATCAATCAGTTATTATATATACATATTGAGGTATTCTACGATTGTCTCAACAATTTTTTCAAAATTTCTTCTTCGCGTCATGTAGTAAAGAAAATCTAAATCATATGGTCCGATATGAAAAAAGTTTTTTCAAAAATATTCCAATATTACTATATAAAATATTGATATATTTATCTCTTCTCAGAATCATTTGTCAATCGTGAATGTTACTATTAACTGTTCAGAATTATTATAACCATAATACCAAATTTTTCAATTAATTATATGAAAAAATAATAATTTCACGATTAATAATTACCGATATTAATCATAATCAATGATTTTATTTGCTTTGATTACTTAAGTTATTCATTGATCGTGATTACTCAGTAATCATAGGTAACTAACGTAATCATTGACATAATTTCACGTTAATTATAATTACACTGCGAAGTTTCATGCAAAATAAAAATATTCTGCATCGATTGTAGAAAGCAGTAACCGAATAAAAATTTATTTCATCCTTTAATTACATTATTACATTAATAACCTAATTCTACAATTTCCTTAAAGTAATAATAATATTGCTGTTTTATATTTTACCCAGCCGGATTTCTTCATAAATGCATAAAAATCTGCAGCTAGTTATAATGATTAAGAGTAGATAAAATTCGAAATTGTTGAAACATTTTCAACAAAAAAGTTGAAGATGTCAATACATGATTTCTTCTCCGTTAAAATCATTAAAGGAAGAAAAAATAACAATCAATTTAGTTTCTACTTCATGCAATCGATGCAGTCAATTTTCATTTTCAGATCCGCAGTCTAATTATTAATCATTAATCAGATTATACTCTTTGCCCAATTCAGCCTGATTCCGTGTTTCATTTGCGCAATGTTTGTTACCCTTTCACGTCTGCGGTTCCCCATTCCACCGTTGATTTCGACAAACGATTCACTGTAATCTACTCTTTTTCCCCCGATTCGTAATTCAACACTGCATCCGTACACCAACAATGCGCGACACCGAAACCGACTTCTCATTGAACCCTCTCGTTCGTCGTTCCTGCGCTTCATCTGATCTCATATTCCTGTAGGAGTTGTCTGGCAACCTGATTGTAACGCTCATTCACCCGCAACCGGACATGTAACACCGTATGCACACACCACAATCGCAGGTACAGACCGCGAAATTGCCATAAATCCATGTGTGAATTGTTCGTAATTTTAATTATCCCTGTTATTTCAAGTTGGGTACAAATCTAAATAACAGTTCTCTGTATCTCCATCGTCAATTGTTCATAACTAAATTAGCGCCGATAACATTAAATTTAGTTACAAATCGAAATAGTTTCACAATAAAATATTTTTTCCTCAAGCGATTAATTTAAGAAATATTCTATAGTTACAGCTAATATATAACGGTTCATTTACTATGTAAAGTCGAGATGTTAATATGTTGTATATTGATACCATTTCTAAAATAACTTGACGAATTCGGTGAAGATCACACGTGAACGGTTTTGAAGATTTTTTAACAGAAATAGTTTACTTTGTTCGTAAAATTTGTTGAACACGCCTTTTAGATAGAGAAATACCTAATTTCGCTTGTGCTTGTCTTGCCGCTTTATTTCAATGCGATGCAGCACGTGAAATTAATGCAGCTTTGATTCAGCTTTTTATTTCCGTCTGTCTCGGATGATTTTTATTTTTACCATATAAATCACCTGATTTTATAAAATTATTAACTGCGCGATGAAACCTGCTTATTTTTAAGGCAATTTTTGTATTAGAAAGATCTGCATCTTTGTAATCTATAATCATAATGCTCCTTTGTTCAATAATTTATGTCATCTCGAAGAAAATGGAAGAAACTAAAAACTATATTCTATGTTGTATTTGAAAGTATACACTATGGTATAATTAAAGATAATACGTCTACCCGTTATACAATACTTACAAAAAAAAACTCTACCAAGACCACAGAAATAGTAATGAAAATCAAACTGTAAATTGAGAAAACAAGGACTTGTATTTCAGTCGGTAACAATTGGAAATTCGATCGATACCAGTGAAAGACACACGAAATTGTTAGTGGAACTATGAAAATTTCGCTAACTGTATTTTCCTGTTATCAAAGGTATCGTCGACGTCCCCGTTTCAATTTCTGATAAGTAGACTTTCTTTAACAAATCAGATAGGAAAAACTTTCCATCTCGTCAGCGAGCCAGGTAATTTTTATTTCTTCCAAAGGAAAACTTCATTGCCTCTTCAACTGAGAAGATAATTTTCAATTTTTCGAAGGAAAAAGTTCTGTGCCTCTTAAACCAACAAGATAGTATTTCATTTTTCTAAGGAAAAAATCCATTGCCTTTTTGACAGGATTGTTTTTGGTTCTGTTAAGGAAAAAATTCACTGTTACCGATATTACACATGTTCTCTAATGAGTACAACGTTTGAAGTTAAAATATTACGACATTATTGTATAACAGATCAATTAATTAAATATTTTGCATGTATCGGCCATGTTTCGAGAATACTCGGTATAATTTTTACGCAAGTATTAGACGAATCCTTTGCAAAATAACATTTTTCCAAGTAAATTACAAAAAAATGCTTAAATTCGTTCGATGTTTTATATTTCACTTACTCTTTTATGCCATAAATGCGTAAAATCTGCAGTCCAGCATAATTATCTAAAATCTGAACAAGTTTCTACAGAGATATATTAAGTTCATATTTAATTTTTGGTACAAAGGAATTTTACGGTAAAAAGCACAAAGGAAATTGTTTCATTCTATTTATATCTATTCAAACAAAAAGTGATCATTCTTGGAACAGTTTTCCAGAATGAAAAAATGTGTTCACATACTCAAGTTCTCTGTTAGTCTTTCTCTTACAATCCATGACAATTGTAGGAAGCAGAAATTAAAAGAGAAGCCATTTAATTTTTTATTTCGATGAGAGTAATGTAACAGCATTGATCGATTCTTCTGTAGTCTTTAGAAATGCATCAAATCTAAACTCTGATTATTACTGAACGCAGTTTCGATTCCAGTCTATTTCTTAAGGATCAATCGGCATCCAATTATCGCGAAGAACGTCATCCGCTACTTCGACGTGTCGATTTTTCACAAGTCACGATACAATATAAAATTGGGACTCTATTCCAGCAGAGAAGCAAACAGCCACAGATTTTCCCATCTGTCACCGAGTTCATGGAGAATCCATTCGTCGAGTTTGACTTTGTCAATTGATTTGAGACGACGAGGAACCGTTGCAGCACTTACATCCAATTCTCCCGCAAGTTCGCGCGCAGTTTGACGTGGATTTGCTTCAACCGATGCCTTCAATGGTTCCTCGTTTACGGTCAATTTTGGTCTTCATTTACGGGACTTTCATCTCCGCCTTCGAATTTCTCGTATTTTGAGCAAACGCAGCATTAACGTTTCGAGCAGCTGCTGCGTTGTGTCCACTTTTCCACTCGTACCAGAGCAGTACACGAAATATACTACGATTCATGTCGAAATGAACTCTGTTTGAAACTCTATTTAGGATGGTTGGATAGAAAAATATCGTAGAATCTCACTGAACAAGTTCCAGTCTTGAAAATGGCGTATCATGCATCCGCGAAAGTATTTCTTGACAAACTCGCCTCATATTCATATTTCATATGTAACATATCATATTTCACGTTCAACAATCTACTGTGCATACCGTATTTCATATCCAATAATTTTCCACACAACTGGCAAGTCGAATCAACTGCGATAAACATTTCTTGTGGAACTGTCGGAACCAGTTTAACTTTTCTAGTTCTTCGTGAAACTTAATTACAAAAATGAACAAAAGTTCAGGTAGAAACCTGTACAAAGGCTTCATCAGTGTGGTTGCCATAGAATTTTCAACCTTGTGTTCCACAGTGAAAGCTTATTTGAAAAATGCTTCAATGCAGTTTCGATGCTAAAATTCTTACTGATGGAAAAGGGTTGAAACAATTCTTTCCTTCAATTAACGTACATCCAAAAAGTGTTGGAACACTAAATTTCCTTTGCTCAAGAAATTGTTTTGAACTGTGACAATTTTATGAAAAATAATAGCATTTTAAAGCTCGAAAAGCCTTTACCCTTGCAGACCATTGTTCATTTTTTCTAGGACATTTTCTCATGATACAGCAGGTGAAAATAATTTTTTAATGTATCCATAGACGTTTCAATCTGTAACATTTTTTACAAAAAAAGCGTCTTCAGTATCCCAGTTCCTGTTGTCATACACAAATATATTCGATAACAATGAACAATAGATTGCGAAGGCTAAAACTTCAAGCTTTAAAATGACTGCAAACTAATTGTAGAATAATTTTTGATTTAAGAAATTATCACGATTTAAGTGATAAATTTTAGACAATTTATGAGTTGAATTATTATAAATCAAGTGTTTTACAATTGTGAATGCATGTATGGCCACAGTTGAAGGTAACCGAGTAGTTTGTATGCAAAAGTTAGTCAATCTTCCTCAGATTGTATGCACACATAATATCGAGATCCCTTTATTTTGTGAATTCGAATGGGGTAGATAAAAAATTTTAATTTTTAATACGAGACTGCCAAAGACTATCTTTGAAAATCGTCGAAGGAGGGAGCAGCCGAGTACTGAATAACATATTGATATCCACGGACGTGGGCTTCCTAGAAACTTTGTTACTTTTGTCAATAGATGCCGCTCCAACCATTATAATTTAACCGCTGCGCTAGCCAGAGTAAAATTTATTGCAGACAGCACTTGTGAGTGTGGAGCGGATGCTCAAGATCTCGATCACGTTATATGGCAATGCCCAAAATATGAAGACGAACGTGGTACACTACTTTCTACTCTATTTCGACACAAGTACTGTCTCCCGACTTGTATAGGATGCTTCCTATGCGGTCCAGACATCAAAGGTCTGCTAATTATTTTCGATTTTTTTAAGCGTTGCGCACTAAAAATTTAATTTCATTGAATTATAAATTAATATTAAGTTAAGTTAAGTTAAGAGGCGCATTAAGACAACATGTTATACGCTAATGGACTCGTGTACTGAATATGCTAAATAAACCACATCTGGTTTAAAGCATTAAATAAATAAATAAATAAATAAACATATTAATATTTCAAATTCCATTACATCGAGTGAAAATTATTTCGCGGTGTCGAAGTATGGTATAGGAAAGGAATGGCGATTGTTGGCGGTGAAATGAAAAAGAACGTATTGAATCCGGTAAAGCGAATAGAGGTCTGAAGAATGATCACAGTTCTCGGTGTATTGTTGCTGGTTGGAATCCCGTTTCGCTGTTCCGCATCGAGTTGTTGATCGAATAAATCCGTTTCCCTTGATATGGCGGCGGTGGTACCCTAACCTATCCTCTAGGTCATCGTTGCCCCTATACTTGGTACGTACTGCCCCTTATTTCATTCGATCGCAGAGCGGAGGAGGTCCCCGCCAGGCCGCCACGCCAGCCAGCCAGGCAGCGTGGAACGGCTCGTTCTAGTTTCGTTTCCCTGATTTTCATTTTCAATCTCGGCTTTTTGCAATTCAAAGCCGTCGGGCCAGACGACAGGCAATAACTTACGATTCCGGAGCCAGCCGTTTGACCTTTATTCGGATCTATTTTCAATCTTGCTGCTCTCGAGCCAGTTGTCCGACAAGCAACATCCTCCTTTCCGGGTGTATTTACGGAGGCTATCTGATCGGGGAAGTTGATGCATGAACAGGGGGGCGAACGTATGATCCGAATCCAGATTCTCGGGTATTCAAGTATCAAAGGTAATACCCAAGCCGCCGTTTCAACTTTCAAGGGGATACGAAAACTGATGGACGCAATCGCGGTGTTTGGCGTCGACGTCGAACGTCCACGCAACCTTTGTCTGTTTGCCCCTTATCGATTCGCTCGAAGAAATTGCCTGCGAAAAGTTTGAGCAACGCGCATTCTTTGTATCCGTTCCGTTTCATTCCGCTTTATCTCTCTGCGACCCGTATTTTTGTTTTCCGAAAGCCGGCGTGCGCCCGTACACTGGCTGTACATATTGGTCCAATGAATAAGATTGACCGGGTTTACTGAAACTGTTTCTCTGATACTTCCCGAATATTGACAAATATTCCTCCTCTACGTTTGTTCGTCACCAAAGAAACCTCCCGGACGAATGTTATTCCGTTTCGAGAACAGTATCTTATACAAGGCCAATGATTTTTTAAAGAAAGCACGGTTATTCTTCTCAACCCACAGTGGTCCAGAAGCCTGGTTTTTGTGGCCAAAATTCAACTTTTCGAGGTTGATAGATTAAAAAAATTTTTCTTTGCTATAAACTGATAACTCTTCAAAGCTCCTAAATCCAAAATATTATTGATTTTAGTTAATTGTATAAGATACAGCGTTCTAAAAACAAAATCATAAAATTGAACATTCTATTAAACGTTTTAAATACCACTTATAGGATATCAGAAAACAAGTTATAATTACGATTTTTTATATGTTAGTAGATGTACTTTAAGTTCTAAATGCCATCAAAAACATTTTTTAATCCATAAACAAATATTCCAAGTTTGTAACAATTTAAGCTTTAAGAAGGGTTTTAAAAAAATGCTTAAAAGTGCTAAACATTGGACTTATTTTGTACGAAAGTTTAAACATTTGTTAAAAAGAATATGCAAAGGTTAGCTGCTCCCTCTTGCAACTTTTAACTCTATATCTAATTTTTAAAAAATGGCATTGAGTATCCCATTGATATTGTTCTATGAAAATGATGAAAAACATCAATTTACAAAATTTTTTAATCGGGCCACGAAATACCGCCCTCTGGATCGCCATAATAACCCTGTCGTAAAAAATTTTTAATTTTTAATGTCAGATTCGTTATCAGCGACTCCAAAAACTCCTAATTACCAAGTTTCAGAAGATTATGACATTTTGAATTTTGACCACAAAAACCGGGCTTCTGGACCATTGTGCAACCCCTGCATAACATTTTCTTTACAGTTACAGTGATTAATTCCAGTGATTAATTAGGACTTTCAATGTGCTGTATCAAAAGCATAGAAATTTTCTTTTACATTGCAATGGTATGTGAAACTATCAGATGACGTTATCGGGGGTGACTTGTTAGTTCACAATGTAAATTGCTGTCGCTATTGAAGGTTCCATTAAAACGTGTTCAGCCATGTACCATAGATTTTCCAAAATTATGCAATGATCACCGGTCGGTAATGTGTTAAAACAAATATGAATCATTGATTGGTGTACCATATTCAGCGACAGTTGAAAGGGGAAGCTGATTATCTGACAGGAGAGTACAAACAGTGGCGTTAAAGCGGCCATTCCAATAAAAAATGATGTCTGAAAAAATGATGAATGATGTTCATCGGTTATCCAGGTGGTTGGACGCGTTTTCAGCCCCATTTCCCTGGCATAATCGCGTTTCAACAGTCCAGCAGTGAAATTAATGTCTGTAGCGAGTGTCATTCACCGACCACTTTCATCCATTCATTCCCATGGTCTCGTCTCAATGCTAGACCGTCATTATTCCAAGTCCGCCGTTTCCATCTTTCTCTTTTCCACGTCGTCTATCCTGTCGTCTCCGCACCGTTCCTACAAGACTACCAAGAGAATACATAGTGAAGCGCCGTGGCGTGGCAGAGGTTACACACGCTCTATTGTTCGGGCGTATCAACGCACGTCAATGGAGTCCTAATATTTTTCTCCCATTTCCTTACTCGAACGTCGGGGAATCCTATCGAATATTCGTTTGAAGTTAACCAGTTTCCATTGTTCCAATTCAAGGCTCAAAGGAGCCCTCCACCACCCGTACTGGCTCACCCCCGTTCCACTCGCGTGTCTCTTTCGCCTTCCCTTCCACTCTTGTTTCGACTTGTAGTGCAGTTCTCCCGAGGGAGTTGTCGGCTCGAATACTGCTTGTAACGCCTCCACCCCCATTGTACACGCACGATGAATCGCGCGGCGAAGATTCTTCATACTGTTCTGTCGCGTTTCCACAGATACGACCTGGGAATATTGCTCTCTTCCGCGGTGCGTCGCACAACGCAATTATTCCCCTGACTTTCTTGTTCCGGGACGAGGCGAGGGAGCCAATACAGATGGAATCAAATTAGGGGTAACCTCGAACTCGGGATTTATAGCGCGGATCTGCTCCGCTGGCATTACTACCGATTAATCTTCCAGCGGCTGCACTGTCGTAACATGTACAAGGTGAACGGCCTTTTAGGCATCATGCTACTCCGTGAACGTCAATAGCAGCACGAGTTCCTCGAGTACCAAGGATTTTTTTTAATATATCGCATTATACGTGTCTTTTTTACCTTAGCTTTGCAGTCAGTTGTACTTATTAATTCTGGCCTTTTCACTAACCAGACTTTTTTAATTATGAACACTTATTGAAACATAAACAATGACCACTCGTGAAGATTGAACGAGAAAATAGGCTCAGAGTAGAACATCAACATTGGTAGAACATTATCATCAATATTTAATAACATCAATAATTAACCATTAGCACCAGAGAGGCGTCTCTGAGGCGTCACTAAAAATTGTTGTACTATTATTTAAAATATTGTTTACGTTATTAAATATGTCGGTATCTAATCAATTATTAAACATTTAAGTATTCTATCGAGGTATTATATCAATTTCATTTCTACCAAATTTAAAAAATCATAGACAATGGACATATTCTAGGCCAGACAAAATGTTTGGATATTATTGGATCTTGAGTTCTTTTCAGAACTGTTTTATTTCATCAATATCTTTGCTGACGTCCATTGGAAAGTATGTTGTAACAAATTGATTTCTTGAATTGATAAGTGATCGAAAAATGTAGATGATAAAAATTGATATCTATTGTAGACCTATATGTTCTTCTATAGCTATTATATACAGCAACAAAATGGAATTTTATGTCGCTTTTAAGAAAATGCATAACATACATGCATACATACATGCATACATGCATACATATATATATATATATATTGTATACATATATATATAGTTGATTCTGTTCGAAATCTTCGTAAAATTAAAGTGTATAGTCACTAGACAGTGGATATTTATGCATTTATGAAGAAATTGGTAGGACGAAATATAAAACAGTATAAGATAAAAAAATTTAAGAAGATTGTAACATTGTTTTCAATGTAATAGATTCATTAAGGGATGAAATAAATTTTCGTATTATTTCTGTTTCCCACAATCAATGCAGAACATTTTTATTTTGCATAAAGATCCATAGCCTACTAATAAATTATTTTTATACAATTTGTTTCAAGGAACTATTCACAGTATGTAAATATTAAACAGTGAAAGATTTTAAAAATTCAAGAATACTGTAATGCTGCTTTTAATGTAATAAAGTCGTTAAGGGATGAAATCAATTTTTATGTTATTCCTGCATCCCACGATTAATGCAGAACATTTTTATTTGGCATAAAGATCCACAGCCTACTAATAAATTATTTATATACAATTTGTTTCCAGGAACAATTAACAGTATGTAAATATAAAACAGTGAAAGATTTTAAAAATTCAAGAATACTGTAATGCTGCTTTTAATGTAATAAAGTCGTTAAGGGATGAAATCAATTTTTATGTTATTCCTGCATCCCACGATCAATGCAGAACATTTTTATTTTGCATAAAGATTCGCAGTCTAATAGTCACAATATTGCAATGCAAAGGATTAAAGAGAGAGAGCGATACTCTTGTTCAACTTTCAAAAATAAATTGTCAGGCATAAGAAATACCAACGACTCTCACCAACGGTTAAAAAAAAAAGACATGCATGTCCGCCGAAAGTTAAGAGTGCTCTAGAAATTTTTAGTTTAGTGGTTTCCAGCAGGAACAGTCTCATAAATCAGGTCCTTGACCAGCAACCCTGCGAAGTGCATTTTGAGGAGGATACAAACTTTCTTGGAACCTGCCCCAGAGAATCTAATTGGCAACATTGTTTCCCGCTAAGGTTTTATCTTCTCCGAGAAGAAGTTGGGCATGGAAGTTCAACTTTTCCTTCTTAAAAACCTCCCGGTCAAGACCACAGTTCGGAATCAGTTCCCAAGATCAGCACTTCATTCCACCAGTCACTCATTAGTTCGAACTAGGTGTCAGTCAGGATACCCCTGACTGCACAATCGTAGTTGCGCTGAAGTAAAGGAGCATTGTACCCGTCATCGAAAGGTCAGCGATAAATAAACACGTTGCTAACCCACTTTCCCAAGAAATTAATTGGGTAGTCGCGCAATCCGAAAGCTCAGCCTAAAATTCAGTTCGCTCCCCGTCTTGCAATAACCGTAGTGATTAGCATCGTCAAAGAAAAAATTTGTTACCTCAAAGGATATCAGTCAATTAATTAATTTATTTATTTAATGCTTTAAACCAGATGTGGTTTATTTAGCATATTCAGTACACGAGTCCATTAGCGTATTACTTGTTGTCTTAATGCGCCTCTTAACTTAACTTAACTTAATATTAATTTATAATTCAAAAGGTTAATTCAATGAAATTAAATGTTTAGTGCGCAACGCTTAAAAAAATCGAAAATAATTAGCAGACCTTTGATGTCTGGACCGCATAGGAAGCATCCTATACAAGTCGGGAGACAGTACTTGTGTCGAAGTAGAGTAGAAAGTAGTGTACCACGTTCGTCTTCATATTTTGGGCATTGCCATATAACGTGATCGAGTTCTTGAGCATCCGCTCCACACTCACAAGTGCTGTCTGTAATAAATTTTACTCTGGCTAGCGACGCGTTTAAATTATAATGGTTGGAGCGGCATCTATTGACAAAAGTAACAAAGTTTCTAGGAAGCCCAGGGTAACTGCACCAGTGAATGAACATTTAAGAAATTGTTCAGGAAAATATTTTATTTTAAAAAAAACTATGTGAATTAAAGGAATCTCATATATGCCAAATAGCTCCCTATACTTCATTTGTCAAAATTAAATGAACACAAATACAATGAAATTATTATTATTTTTCTTTATTAAACGTTAAATCAAAAATATGAAAAATACCAGTCAATGAACACTACATTCTAGTAATTGAATAATGCTAGTCCAATCAATGAACAAAATTACTAAACAATATTCTCCTATTTATTTAACTCTTTAATCACAATTTTATCGCTAGTATGCCGTCCGGGTTAAAATTTGTTGAAATATACAAAAGCGTTCATTTACTGGTGCCCGTTCATTCACTGGTGCAGTTATCCCACGTCCGTGGATATTAATATGTTATTCAGTACTCGGCTGCTCCCTCCTTCGCCGATTTTCAAAGACAGTCTTTGGCTGTCTCGTATTAAAAAATTTTTTATCTACTCCATTCGAATTCACAAAATAAAGGAATCTCGATTTTATGTGTGCATACAATCTGAGGAAGATTGACTAACTTTTGCATACAAATTACACGGTTACCTTCAACTGTGGCTATACATGCATTCACAATTTTAAAACAGTTGATTTATAAAAAAATGCTTAAAAGTGCTAAACATTGGACTTATTTTGTACGAAAGTTTAAACATTTGTTAAAAAGAATATGCAAAGGTTAGCTGCTCCCTCTTGCAACTTTTAACTCTATATCTAATTTCTAAAAAATGGCATTGAGTATCCCAATGATATTGTTCTATGAAAATGATGAAAAACATCAATTTACAAAATTTTTTAATCGGGCCACGAAATACCGCCCTCCAGATCGCCATAATAACCCTGTCGTAAAAAATTTTTAATTTTTAATGTCAGATTCGTTATCAGCGACTCCAAAAACTCCTAATTACCAAGTTTCAGAAGATTATGACATTTTGAATTTTGACCACAAAAACCGGGCTTCTGGACCATTGTGCAACCCCTGCATAACATTTTCTTTACAGTTACAGTGATTAATTCCAGTGATTAATTAGGACTTTCAATCATTGTGCTGTATCAAAAGCATAGAAATTTTCTTTTACATTGCAATGGTATGTGAAACTATTAGATGACGTTATCGGAGGTGACTTGTTAGTTCACAATGTAAATTGCAGAAGGATAATTTAATTTAATTAAATTTATCAGTCAATTAATATACAATTTTAATATACATATTTTGTTAATATACAATGACATTTAAATATGTAATACAGGTCTACAAAACGCATTTTTAAAATTTTCAATATTGGCCCACATAAAAGAGTTGTGAAATGCAACTTTTAGTATTTTTGCTACAATTCCGATCAATAGCAATTTTTGACAAAATTTTTTTTCGCATCCTGTGGCAAACTAATTGCTCTAGCTTCCCAAAAAAAATTCAAATCGTATAATACGATATTTAAAAAGTTATCGCCTTCTTTAGAGCGATCTTAAACTTTTGTCCGCTACTGTATGTATCTATGCATAAACGTTGTTTATTCTAAGAGAATCACATTCTCGCAGAATATGTGAACGAACCGTTTAATCTGAACGAAACTGGTTAATCGAAGTAAGAAACCTTTGCATTTAAAGAACTCAAAATTGTATCAATTTTGTGTGTCAATGAGTGTGCCAATACTTTTTTTACTCACTGTATATATTTAGTGGGTTGAAGATAAAATAACAGTAGTCTTGAATTCTTTTAATGTGTATACTATTTTAAGTAACACCTACTTATATTTTTGTTATAAATGCACAAAATCTGCGATCTAATGATAAAAATGTACCAATGTGTCAATAATACCCCTTGTGGGTTCACGTCGATGGGGTGAATGCAAATTTTTTGTAAATAGAAGCGGCGCCAATTTAGCGGTCGCAAGTTCAGAATCTTATCACACTATCCAAGGAAGTAAAGTTTCCGAAATTACCGGCTCTTCTCTTTTACTAGCTCGGTCGGACTCTGAATGGCTTGGGAGATAGAGTGAAAAACATTGAGCACGAGTGAGATGTACAGAAAGCTTATTTAGTAAGATAAGGAGCAGTTTAAGAGTTGGTGGGCGTAGAACATGACCACTAACCGGGCAAAAGAGCGACCACTAAGCGCGTACCGTCGTACTTTAAGAAACGTTAGCGGTACTTTCGAGTATAATTGAACCGTGACCAAGTGAACATTCGGAATTTCATCAGAATTGCTCAATTTGAAAATCAATTATAATTTGAATTCCACATAAGTCTAGATTCGTGTACGACTATTTTTACCACGCTTACCAACTATTGGTTTGAAACGAAAGTTCGTAGCGTTTGTAAATTAAAATTGAAAGCTAAAATGCAGCTATTTATTCATAGATTTATTCAATAAACATATTGTCCATTCTGTTCTACTACTTTCTGCCATTTTCGAGGTAACTTCTCGTATTATTGACTAAGCACCTCAATTTTATCTTCGATTCTTAATTCGAAAACGCTACGAACTTTCTTTCCAAACCAATAGATTATTTTAGACGATAATTCTCATCTAACGTTAAGTTACATTTATTTAGAAACACTGTTTCACGTGTAACTTATAATTTTAATCTAGTTAGTTTTATACTCGTAGCTGTACTGCTTCGAAAAATATTTGTTCTGAGTGGATACTATTTTCTTTTAATTGTTTATTCATCTGTTCCGTAAATCTATGAATACACGTCTTTACTAAGATCAATTGATTAGTATTTTAGCAATTTATATCTATATTGTAGCTACTTTACAAACAGATTTCAGTATACTCGAATATGTGTTAAGCTGATAACGCTAAAAGCAATAAAATAACATTTTAAACGAGATTATAACAGAATACATTGTCTTGTGTCAGTGAAAACTGTTTAATACTATTGCATTGTAACGCGAAGCTTAAACAAGACACATGGTGGTTAAAAAAAGTAATTCTTCTTCCTTTATAATTATTAAAAAATTTGTGGTTTCATGAAAATGGTACATGCATTTAATTTACTATTAATAACTATCTGCCTCAAAAATCAATAAATTATTTGCGTTCAAACAGGATTGGAGAGTTGTTAGAATACCAAGTTAGTTAAAATCTATGCCATTACAGAACGTATTATCATTTATTTAGAATAAAAAGGAGTCAGCTCTAAATAATAATGGCGGTAGAAGACAACATTGTACAGAGTTGTTGAATTTACCTATTTTACAGTAGAATCAGTAGATAAAATGAGCTGCAAGGACAGTCCCTCCAATTTTACCCTTTCAGTGTCGATCAGACAATAAAACTCGAGAACTGCCGAATCAAATTGAAGAAAACTCCAAAAATTAGAATACATAAGACGTTGATCCTGATATTCTCATAGATCTGTAAATTAGAATAGAACAATCACTTTCCGCGCACGGAGCTCTACTTCGCTTGGAAAAATATCCGAATCGACTGTGCGAATGTCAGTGACGAGATAGTGTTCACGCGGAAGTGCGGCAGTTTCGCAAAGTTCCAGGGCAATGTCATAGCTGCGTGTCCCGCTCGGTCTTGTAACATCGATTTTTCCAAGTTGCCGGAGCCTCGTTACGGTGACATTATTCGCGGCCGTTCGCACGCGAACTTTTTAATAATTTTATCAAGTATTTTCCCGGGGCTTACATAACACGAATTTTCCCGGTTTACTTTTATTACGAGTGTACGAGCAATTTCCCATGCATCTTGCCCGGCTGCCCTGGCCACCTCTCCTCGTGCCGCATTCCTGCGGGAATTATCGTGCGAACACCACACCTCTTTCTCGTTCCCGTGAAACGTATGTATATGCGAGAGAAACCCTCCCTTAGCGGTTGTTCAGCCGCGTTCATTGTTGCCGGTGCACTTACGACCAACCCGTTTTTTTCCCCGGCAGGAATTTTACTTTCTTTAATTCTGCATTAAAAACTCCATCAAACATTCGTACATTCTCGGCTTTTATTCCTGGGTCAGGCTTTTCTTCTCTCTCTCTCTCTTTCACCGCACGCTTTGCCTCCCTTGATACCCTTAATCTTCGTCTCTCTGTATCCCCGCGGGAACGCCACCCTTCCGCTTTTCTTCCGCAGAGCGAAACACAGACGAACAGATAAAGAGAGAGAACTATACGCGCACACGACCCTAACCGTCTATCGATGTTCCTTTCATTTCTCTGCCGGCCACGAATCACGCGATTGCGACTGTTGCTTGCTCTCTCGCCTTTTGAACGCCGCGCGAGACACGGAATTGCTGAATTGTACAAGATAACACGTGTCCCATTCTGCTCTATTTTTCTACGATTGCTATTGTCCTTCGGCACCGGCAACCCTTTGTTTTCCAAATTATGCCGGCAATTGACGAACGAAGGACTTTTCGCCCTTTACTTGAATTTTGACAAGTCGGATTGTAAGTGCCATGACGTTGTCTAAA
The DNA here is from genome assembly GCA_963971365.1 of Lasioglossum villosulum. NCBI lineage: Eukaryota > Metazoa > Arthropoda > Insecta > Hymenoptera > Halictidae > Lasioglossum > Lasioglossum villosulum. The sequence continues at coordinate 13,052,285 of OZ020496.1, read as the reverse complement.
ATTGTGCAGATTTTATTTCATTTCGGGGGTGTCCTATTGTTTTTATAATGAAGGTTAAAAATTATATAGCGGTTTCTAAGATATTTTAATGAACTTTTACTTTCATTGCAGTTCCAATTTGCTTTAATTGAAGTTTAATTTTGCTTTCATTGAAGTTCCATTTTGCTTTCATTGAAATTTAATTTTGCTTTCATTAGAGTTCCATTTTGCTTTCATTAGAGTTCCATTTTGCTTTCATTTCAGTCTTGTTCCAATTCTGTTCCAGTTTGACAAACGGTTTCAGTTACAATTATAATAATACTTATGTATATCAGTTATATGTCGATTCTACATACAGGGTGTCTCGAAATTCCTTCAACATTCGGAAGTGAAAGGCTCCCGAGATCATTTGAAGCAACATTTCCCTTTGCAAAAACAGCGTCCGCGGCTTTGTTAAGTTATTAACGAAAAACAGGGACCAATCTCAGAGCACGACCTAGACGCATGTTAGCACATTCGGTCAATTGACAGTTGGCGCACCGGGCTGACTGTGCTAACGCGTCTAGGTCGCTGATAGGTCGGTGTTTTGCATGAATAATTCCTTAACACAGGAAAATGTTGCTAAAAATAAGTCAGGAACTTTCTAATTCTGGTTGTTAAAGGAATTTTGAAACTTGAAAGTAATATAATTTTAAACTAAATTTTAGAGGAATTCTCAAGTTTAAATTATACATTTTGAATGCAGAAGTTTAAAGGTAGAGTAGACAGACTCAATGAGACTTTTTATAAAATCTTTAGAAAGAGATCTTTTAAAAGAGACTTTACATGAGACTTATAAAAGTGATTTATAAAAGAGACTTTACATGAGACTTATAAAAGTGATTTATAAAAGAGACTTATATTCAATTGATGATTATAGAATTAAATGTTCAGGTTCGCTTTTTGGGCATTCTTAACTTAAATTCATTAATCATATCGTATATATACCAACAAATGGTTTGATACTTAACAGTTTGAAATTTAGTGTGGCATAAGATGAGGAGCAGATCCATCTACACTTCTTACTCTATATAAAAGTCTTATTCGTTCTATCATTGATTACAGTTCCTATGTTTACTTTCCTACAAATGCGGATCTTATGTTGAAACTGGAGAGAATTAGGATTGCGGCCCTTCGGGTTGCCTTGGGTTGCAGATGCAGCACACCGACTAATGTTCTGTTGGAGGAGTTCTTGCTCTGTTTACTTCGACATAGATCCATTTTTCTACGTAATAACCTCGTCATCAAAAATTTTTCGTACAAAGGCTCTTTACAAATTATTACAAAGACTCATAGAATCCATCGGATGGACCAATTTAGTAAGCAAAGCTCGATCTTTACTCCCACGTCAAATTGAGGACTTACTACACGTAGAGTCTGGCTTACGTGATAGAGTTCCTGAAACAAGTCCAATAAATGAGATTTAAAAAACCAAAGTTAATAACGTAATAACCATGTTAATAACAATGAGTATTTGACGATTTATTAAACTTACGAAAAAAGGTATTCGCGTTTCCTTGTCATCGCTTTTCTACCAGATATCTCGTTCGTATATTCCCCGAGGAAGCTGCGCGCATCAGCTACCCTTACTACCTTCATAAAACACATATAAAGAGAAGCGCTCCTGTTATCGTAGGCTTTATACAGCCCATTGTTGCCTTGCGCGTTCTCAATTTTACATCGACGACCCCGGGATTCGCATTGAACCCTTTCCATCGGCTGGTAATTGTATCTTGATTTCTCCCCAGCACTCTTGATTTGTTTTCCCCCGGTTTTACGAAGCCCATATTTCCTTTTGATATCCCCCGCGACATTCTTACAGAGGTTGATAGCGTTCGCTCTACTTTCAGCGAAGAAACGCTCCAGTCAAGATTTTCTTTTACGACTTTCTTTTTTTTAATGCTTTCGATGCAGGACTGTGTACGTATAAGTTATTCCAGACCTCTCGACTCAAATGTTCTCGTTGTTATTTTTCGATGGAAAGTTCGCTGTTACATACGAAACTGCGAATTTCACAACCCAATATACTGGTTTATGCTTTCGCGAATGAAAGTCGTAAACGGCAACTACTTGTTTAGATGCTCTGTACATTGTAATATCAGCAAATTTATTGTAAATGAGCTGATGTTCAGAGGTCCGTTACCTAGATGAATCAGAGACGTCTGATTAATCCTTTGCACTTCTTTTTCGAGTGTGACACTGCATCGGAAAAAGAAAAATGTCAGAACGGGTTTTTATATGTATTTGGTTCTTCCTTTATTTATTTAATTGTCGTATTTTTAATTAAAAAATATACGTTCCAAAGTTTGAGTTATATTTAATATAATTAGTAAATATTGTTTTAAAAAAGTGACAGCCAAGGGACTGTCCTTTGAAGTTAATTTCAAATGAAACCCTCAAAGTAGTCGGGATATTTTGGCAAGAAAATTGAAGAATAATACGGAGTGCAAAGGGTTAATTCCAGTTAATTCCTTTGATCTGGTAACTAAAATACAGTATAAATTTTGATCATAGCGATTTAATATAAATTACACTTACCAATTAGTTAGTGGGTAAATATACATATAATTGGAGTGTTTATTTGAAATTTTTTAACTATTTGTCGTATGTTTAATCTCTTTCTTTTTTCTCTGACGTTTTTGGTTTCTTGCGACTAGGAGGTCAAAATAAAAATGTTAATTAATCGCAGTATAGGCGTGTAGGTATTTCACACATGATTAGGTGCAATATAAACCAGTATAAACACAAGTATTTACCGATACTGTTACTTACTTTACTTTCACCCAATTAAACATACTACGAAGAAAATAAATTTCTATTTCGCTTCAGTTTGTTTCAGTTCGGGTGGAAAATGTTGATTTTGCATAAAGATTCGCTGTCTAATTATAAAAATTCTGTAATTATTAAAATTCTGATCCAAAATGATGAAATACTTTGAAGGAATAAAGCGGGTCTTTCATTCTCGATAAAAAATAGATATTGCTGATTATCTTAAGGGAAACTCTCTCGTTTATTTTTCGTACAAATCCGATATTTTGCATTTTTATGAGCGAAGCGCATTACCCTTTGCGTCCCCGCAAACGCGTTCGCAATGCACTAAAATATCTTTGAAAATTTGGTTGGTGGATATGTATGCGCGTGGCACGGTTAGGTGGTTAATTTACAGAAGACAGATTATATTCGCGACTGCGGAAGGGAAGGGAAGCGAGTGTAGCACATACAAATATTGGACTTACGCTTAAAAGCAACATAGATGTCCGTAAAAACTTAGTGGTGTAAAAGTATAACTGCATTTTCAGCTGCCATCTGGCTGTTTGTATTCGCCTGCGAGTCAACCTTTCACACATAACACGATTAACCGAATCGCGTGCCGGAAATTTTTCTCAAAGAATGAATTAGCATGCTCTTTCAAATTTCACCGACAAATAAAGGAATGTAAAAGTCAAAAACCCGGTGTAGCGTTGATCCTGTAGAATTTATAATTTTCTCTCACTCTTTTCAACAATTTGTAATCCTCCTAATGCGTAATCTAGTAACTCGTTGCAAACGATAATTCCTTGCGGAAATATTTTATATTTGCAACTATAAACACAGAACAACACCCAACCTAGATCAGAAGTATTTTAAATTGTTAATATTTTACGGACGTGTTACTTAACTTATAATTTAAATCCTACAATACTCATGGAGTTGTCAGTTATTTTTGTACGATATATTTGTCAGCATTTAATTTTAAAATTTTGAATGAAAATAGAAAGTGATTGTCTGGAGTATATTTTTCACATTTATGAACAATCTCATTAATCGACTAGATCAATTCGATTGTATTGCAAGTGATTTGAATTTTAAATAAACTAGATGTTTCGCAACATTTAATTTCAAAGATTTGAATCAAAATAGAAAGTGACTGTCTGGAGTATATTTTTCACATTGACTGCGGATTTTATGCATTTATGACAAAAATGAGCAGGTGTAATTTAAAATAACAAAAATATTGGAAACATTTAATCATACTATTATATTATTCTCAACCTACTAAACATAATAGGGAAAGAAATAAATTTCTATTTCACTCCAGTTTGTTGCAAATTAGGTAAGAAATTTTTATTTTGCATAAAGATCCGCAGTCTAATTATGAATATACAAAATATACGTGTAATACTTTATGGATTTACTTTGAGATTGTGGAAATCATCGATTAATTTAGCTATCTGGTTTCGGAAATTGTGCGTGTTAAATGACACGCTTTTTGGAATATTACCTGCACATGTTAATAATAAATTACTCCCTACCCTGGTTCTCCCGTAAAAAATTCAAGAGGTGTTTCATTACCACAATTAATAGAATGCGGGCGGATCACTATCATTTGGCTGCTTCATTGGCACGAGTAAATATAATTTCCAACGGCAGTTGTAGTTGTAATCAAAGTGACGAAACTCTAAACCATGTGCTCTGGCAGTGTGTAAGGTATGATGTTCAAATGCTCAAACTTTTAGATTGTTTATGTAAATTGGGTTACCAACTGCCTCTAAGCATTGACATGTTTATAGCAAAACCTAGCATTAAGGCTTGTGTTTGTATACATAATTTTTTGAAGGAATGTAATCTTTCCATTTAAACGTTAACTGTATCATTGTTCAATATCAACTATTGTATGTATTAACTGTATGTTATAATTGTACAGCAGAAATAGATCTCTGTTGAGATCTGAAATGCTTAATAAAAAAAAAAATAATGGATAACCACATTAGTCGTATGTGAACAACTGTATCACACACGTAAACCAAAGTTTAGTTCTGATCGACGAAGTACAGAAAAGTTTAATTAATTAATTAACACCCCTGTTAATTGGCATTTCCTAAGACAAGTCCTTCCCTTAGTTGTGGATTCTATTAAAAAATTGATGAGATTTCTTGGGAAGTTATGGTATAAAATGGCGTTCAAGTTTGCTTTGTTGAAAGAGCCCTTTCGTAAATAATCGAATGTTATTCTTCCGTGAAATGTTGATTATTTTTTCGAGCAGTTCAGTCATTTGAAAAGTGAAAACTAAGCGATGGTGGATTTATATTCGAAGTGGTGCGGATATTCATTTGCTATCGAGCCAATTGTGTTCGATGTGTTGTCGAACCAGATTCCCTCTTCGGATACATGAAGAAGGGAGGATCCTCTTGTGTAGAATCGCACGTTACGATTGGGTCAGTTTGCTTGTAGCTAGTGTCAAGTTTCAACGGTACACACTGCATAGGTGCATAGGTCAAACTACTAGTGACCTCCCAATGCAATTCCATGCAGGTTATATGGCTAATGCGAAATGGCAAGTGGCAGGCCTGTGCCGAACTACGCCACGGGCGCTCACTCGTAATTATAATCAAGAGGCAGGCGGCGCGGCTGGGAATTATTGATCTAAATCTGACTTAACTTTTATCACCCGGAACAACTGATCAACCTTATTCGACTCATCCATCTACGTTACTTGCGTTCCCATATTACCCTGGATTTTCCCAAACCAAATTCAGCTAACACGCACCACCCATCACTAAACACAAACTTTTATGAAAATGGCGAGATTGAATGTAATTGCGTTTTCTTCAATTTTTATTGTAAACGCACCTCCCAATTCAAGCGTGAAAAGCAAAGAGCAAGGTCTAGGTAAGGGTACGAATTATTAGATGATTGCATAAGTTTGTGCCCAATTAGAAAATAAAATTCAATGGTTAAATTTTAAAGAATGCAACTGTATTAACCAATTATACATATTCTAATCGTAGAAAATTTAATGATTTTTAATTTAACTTTAATTTAACGATTTTTAATTTAACTTTAATTTAACGATTTTTAATGTAACTATTTTTAATTTAACGATTTTTAATTTAACGATTTTTAACTTAACTTTAATTTAACGATGTTTAATCTTTAACCAAATCTTTAGACAAGCTTTACAATTTAACCATTGAATTTTATTTTCTAATCAGGCACGAACTTATGTAAATTAGATTTTATCACGGCCTGAAAATAATTTATAATTTTCTCAAACAATGTTCCGTAAGAATTTAAAAACGATTTAACAGCTATGTAATGTAATGACAGTCACGTTACGAACAGAGAAATTTATTTCTACGAAAATGCTGATACCGCGTCGACTATCTTAAAATTTGATTTCATTCAATAATACTTCAACTAATTTCTATTAACAGCAGCATTCATTTCATCGAATTGATTAATTACATTTATTTAGTTGTCTCCGAATAGCTTGAACGTTTTTGGAAATTAGTATAGCTATTATAGAATTGCGTTAAATGCTTCACCGAGAAGTGACGATTACACGAACAGGTATGATTTAACTTCTCCGGATAAAAATTAATCGGAAACCTATAATAGAATGATATTCTTCCACGCTGAATTCCATTTTCGAGAAAATGGATGTTGAAAATTTGCTTCATACATGTACACACGCGCGTGTTTTTGCAATTTACAGTACCATGTAGATTTGATTGAATTTCAATCGCAAATTTCTTGAGAACAAAAAACGTACAAATGTTTCAACAGCCTTGATTCCCTTTAGAACAAATTAAAAAGTTGGGAATGTAATATGCGTGTCATTTGAACAGTGTCAAAGTCGGTATTTAGAGCATCGATAGAGAATAATAATTATTTACGATACACAGCATAAATTAACCATATTTTTCTCATTTAGTAAACTCTTCGATTCTATTTTATAACTATGAATTAATTTTCTTTAGTTTAATAGACAAATAAATCTTTCAAAACAATCTATATTATGCTCTTATGAATGACATTTATTCATCTGAAAAGAAATATTTTGCCGACTCAAATTTTTTCAAATGTTAAAACCGTGGATTAATATTGTTACGCGTTCAATATAAAGTCACCGCAATGCAAAACTGTCCAGCGTTGGACAACCCTAAAGAAATAGTAGAAGAGAGGGGGTATCAAGATATTGTCGTGCCAACTGACAGTCGAGAAGTCGATATCTGACCGCGGACCGACCCAGACAGATAATCGATATGCTGAACATAATATGTATATGACTTTGAATAATCGTATATTCGTTTAAATAAAGTGTTTGTATCAGGAATGTGCAGGATCCCGTTCGGGACGGGAATTTTTCTCGGGATCGGGACGGAACCCCGAGAATTTTTGAACCCCGAGAACTCTTTTGAACCCCGAGAACTCTTTTGAACCCCGAGAACTCTTTTGAACCCCGAGAACTCTTTTGAACCCCGAGAACTCTTTTGAACCCCGAGAACTCTTTTGAACCCCGAGAACTCTTTTGAACCCCGAGAACTCTTTTGAACCCCGAGAACTCTTTTGAACCCCGAGAACTCTTTTGAATCCCGAGAACTCTTTTCAATCCCGAGAACTCTTTTCAATCCCGAGAACTCTTTTCAATCCCGAGAACTCTTTTCAATCCCGAGAACTCTTTTCAATCCCGAGAACTCTTTTCAATCCCGAGAACACTTTTCAATCCCGAGAACACTTTTGAACCCCGAGAACACTTTTGAACCCCGAGAACCCTTTTGAACCCCGAGAACTTTTGAACCCCGAGAACTTTTGAATCCCGAAAACTTTTGAATCCCGCAAACTTTTGAATCCCGCAAACTTTTGAATCCCGAAAACTTTTGAATCCCGAAAACTTTTGAATCCCGAAAACTTTTGAACCCCGAGAACTCTTTTGAATCCCGAAAACTTTTGAATCCCGAACATTCTCGGGAATCCCGAAACAATTAGGGTTTCCCAAATTCTGGATCCCGAAATTCTCGTAATTCCTAAAAATATCTCCGAGTGCCGACATTTTGAAGTTTCTCCATACAAGATCCGTCTACTTAGCAAAGTGATCATAAAGCTTGAAGAACACAAAAGCATTCCGATTGCTGAAATTTTCAAGAATAGCGACACTTTCGGGATTCCCAAATATTATTCGATATCCACGTACATTGTCAGAAATCCCGAACAACTTTGGGAATTCCGAATATTTGCGGGATCCCATATATTTTCGGGAATCCCAGATCATCTTGGGATCCCGCACATAGTCGGGAATCCGAAACATTCTCGGGAAACTTGGATATTCTCGGGAATCCCGGATATTTTATGCGAATCCCAAATATTTTCAGGAATCCCGTACATCCCTGGTGTTTATTAGTGGTGTTTATGATTGAAAGAATGTATCAGAATTGCACCACCGTGAGCGTATTTAATATATGTGTTCTACACAGGGTGAGGCAGTAACTATTGCTACCTACAATAACTCCGAAAGTATGATAGTAGCAGAAAAGTTTCCGAAACAAAAAATGCATGGAACAACGGTTTAGTTTTTTCAAATAGAATGCCCAATATTTTTGCTCGAATTCGGATGAAGCACAAAATTTTACGTAAAAAAGTATTGACCTTCATATGTCATAAATGAGATATTATCAAAATAATTTTTCATTTGAACTTATACAAGTTGTATACTAATTTTAATTATATTTGATTGTGTCTCATATTTTTATTTCCGTAATTGCATAAATATCTGCGTTCTATACAGGGCGTCTCACTTAAGTGTAACCCCTAGAATTTGTTGTTTAATTTTGACAAATTGATTAATTTTTATGTGTAATTTGATCAAGTGGTCAGCATCCTGCATTCTTCTTGTTAAGTTCGACCTTCATCTTCCAAAATCAAAGTTAATTGTAACGAAAATTTTTTGGTGAGCTACGCGATACAATACGAAAATATACAGGGTGTCCCAAAATAAGTGTAACTCCCGGAAATGGGAGGTTCCTTGGGTCATTTGAAGCGACATTTTCCTTTACAAAAATGGCGTCCGCGGCTTTGTTTAGGAGTTATTAACGAAAAACACGGACCAATCAGAGCGCGACCTAGACGCGAGTAAGCACAGTCGGCCCGACGCGCCAACTGTCAATTGGCCGAACGTGCCATCGCATGTCTAGATCGCGCTCTGATTGGTCCGTGTTTTTCGTTAATAACTCCTAAACAAAGCCGCGGACGCCATTTTTGTAAAGGAAAATGTCGCTTCGAATGACCCAAGGAACCTCCCATTTCCGGGAGTTACACTTATTTTGGGACACCCTGTATATGTATAATAATTGCATAACTTCGTGCCCGATTTTGATAAATGTCGCAAACTGTACTGCACGGTGGAATGTAAAAAACAATAATATAGTCACCATTCTTTTCTACAATTAGAAAATTGATAAATATGTATAATTAATTTATAAAGCTGTATTCTTTAAAATTTAGCCATTGAATTTTATTTTCAAATCAGACTTATGTAACCATCTAATATATAGTTATTTAGAAAAAAAAAACATCGATGATATTGAAAACTACGAGAAAAATAATATTTAAAAAAAAAGAAGACAGATAAAAAATTGTATACTTTGTCAGAATTAAATTAGTTAATCTTGGGGACACACTCAACAGAGAAACCCTGTATAGCAACAAAAGAAATCAGCAAACGAACGTTCATATTGGATGTTTTAATAATATGACAAAGATAAATTAGTGGAGTGACTTCTTTTAGATCCTGTATTGATCGACGAAACAACTTTTTGATTCCCATAACTTTGTAATCCTTGTTTTCAATTTTTCTCGAGAACAGAAACGTCCAACCGACAGGACTTTGTCGTACTTGACGCGCAACCGCGTAATCGCGTTTCCCGGCTGTATAAATTGTCCAAAAACGATTTAATGAGTGGCTGGGACTAAATCGCGCGTTCGAAAACTTTCCCGTCTGTTCCCGCCGACTTCGAAATAAACAACCGGTCCCTGTTCATTAGCATATTGCGAAAATTCCCTGAGAATCCAAGGGACCCGCATTCCCAAGGAACAGAAGCGATTCACGGTGTGTTTACGTCGACTCATCTACAGTGGATAAGTTTCCTCGAGATGTGTTAATCTCATTGAAAACTACCAGAGCAAACGACTCGAAGATGGTTAATCCTGATTTACAGCGCTCCAATTAATTTTTAGACGTCAAGTCGCCGAGCAACAAACGCAGTTCTAGAAACTTTGCTAGTGTCCCCGAAAGGAGTATTCGATTGAAGAACCGTGCGTCTATTACACTAATTGTTCGCGCATTGACGATTCATTACATTTTCGTTAGTAAACAGTGGATATTTTTATCGATCGCAATTTTTGATATATAAGAATTAATTTTACTTGGCTAATGAGAAGAATTAATTTTACTTGGCTAATAAGAAGAATTAATTTTACTTGGCTCTACTGTAGCGAATATGTCAAAGTGACATATTATGTTCAATAATAATCGAAATAATAATCAATAATGATCGAACCAGAGCGCCGTGAAAAATTAATTCTTATATTTTCGTTAGTGGTAGAATCAAGTAATCTAATTATCAAATTACAGTAACTTCCCTATGCATCGGGAAGTTAATAAAAGAATATTTCTTTTGATTTACAAACTATGCAATATAAAAATTGTTACATTACAAAAATCCTTTTTGTATTATTTTATATATAAAACATACTTTCAATAAAATCAAGACTAGATTTATTTTCAAGATAATGGAGGCTTTGAAAATCTATTCGACACACATGTAATTGAATTATTGGCTAACTGTTTATGAGATTTGATTATTATTATTTGTTATTTGATTAGATTCGTTATTTTGCAATAAAAGATATTCTCATAGGTAATTTGTTCAACATAACATGGAATAGGAAAGTCTTGTATTGTGTATATGTATTTCCCGAGTCTTGACGGGAGAGAGTTATCTGGATTTCCTGAGAACACTTTCCGTCGTCCCATTTTCAACGGCAATTAACGTATCGTGAGACCTCACGCAACGCGAGGGCTTTCAGAAGGATTTACCGGTTTGTTTTTCCTCGAACTAAGTATCCGTAGGCGCTGCAGTCTCTAGGAAAACGTCGACACCTTTCTATGAGATTTTGCATACTCCTCACCTAATTGCACTTTTCTCCGAAAGGCGTTTGATAAGAGGATCAGAGTTCGAGCGAGCTAATTTCCTTACTAGACGTCGTCCAATTTTCAAGACATTGATTTACTTTTCTCAATCTGAATTTGAATTTTTAAGAACACGTCTACCCGAGTACTAGCACGAAGTAATTTGTTTATAAACGCTTCATCTGGGATGCATTGATTTTTAATCGAAAAATGCTTTTATGGTAATACATATATTTTTTGGTTCTAATTTATGAGACACAAAATTTCAAAAGTTTAAAAACCCCTTATCTATACTTTATAACGAGCCAAAGAAAAATCTTGTCAACCCGATGATTAATTATAATAAACTTCCCTGCTACAAACTATGCACTCTAAAATACTCCATGAGCTCTATAAACTGTGGTGCCCAAGGTGGTTCTAACCAATCTTATAAAAACTGTAGGTCCCGTCGTGAAATAACTCCCGAATAGTAGTTCACAAAGCAACGAAAAACAAGATAAAACAACTTGAACTCTTTAAAACGTTCGATTATTGTTAGTTGTATTTGTTAGCACAACATTACACGTTTCGAAAACAAATATTGCCTAGCTAAACAAAAAACCCAGACCAACACTGGGCGTGTAAAACCGCACGACCGAGGTGAAAGCTTCTATAGCGATTGTAATTGATTTTAAGTAATATATACACGAATGATATGAACATTATTGCTATCAAAATAGTATCTCCTTCAACATATAATAGTATTACAATAATATTATACATTGAATTCAATTACAATAATATTCACTTATAATTCTCTAATAATATAATCTAATTGTAAGAAAGAAACAATGGGCTTGTGATAACTAAAATTCGAGATAAATAGTTCGGATTTAAATATCTCTAAATATTTAAAAATTACCTGAATGGCGTTTCACCTCGGAGCGTGACAGGTGTGACTCATTCACTGACAAGGAAAACTTGTGTACGCGGTGCACTCAAAGAAGTTTCCATTTCAATATCTCGCTTGAACACTGAATTAATTCCAATAATACGTATGCACCATGTAACAGTCCCAGATTTGCGTCGTACACTTTCTACGTCGAACACACTCTCAGCGTCATACACACTCTCAGCATCGTACACACTCTCAGCGACGTACACACTCTCAGCGTCGCACACACTCTCAGCGTTGCACACACTCTCAGCGTCGCACACACTCTCAGCGTCGCACACACTCTCAGCGTCGCACACACTCTCAGCGACGTACACTTTCTGCGTCGTACAACCACTCCGGTGGCTCGGAGATAACCAAAAATACATGTGTTCACTTCGACTTTCGCGTATATTATGAAACTGCGGTCGGACCCTTGCGGCCGATTGTCACCAAAGATCGGGGATTGGCCCCCCCCCCCCTCCCAACTGGGATCGGCCCGGCCGAAGACTCACTGCATACCGTCAATTAAACAAAACCGCAATAAAGAAAGGTTACAGTATCAAAATTCTATTAAGATTAATGGACGGTACCATACTAACAAAACATCAATACCACTTCCCATTTAGAAAAGCGTTGGGGGCTTCTTTCTCCCCCACCAAAGAATTACCCCATACACACATGTTTGTTTCTCACGCGCTCGGCTAAAGTCGGTTCCTCCGAGTTCACCCGAATAGCGTTTCACCTCGAAGCGTGACGGATCAGACTCGTTCAGTGCCCAGCAATTGTGTACGCGGTGCGCGTAAGAAGTTTCCATTTCAATATCTCGCTTGAACACTGAATTCATTCCAATAATACGTATGCACCATGTAACAGTCCCAGATTTACGTCGTACACTTTCTACGTCGTACACTTTCTGCGTCGTACACTTTCTGCGTCGTACACTTTCTGCGTCTTGATAATAACCGACGCAGTTGACACAATCAGAACGATGGCTCGGAGATAACCAAAAATACATGTGTTCACTTCGACTTTCGCGTATATTATGAAACTGCGGTCGGAACCTTGCGACCGATTGTCAACAAAGATCGGCGATTGCTCCCGAACTGGGATCGGCCCGGCCGAAGACTCACTGCATACCGTTAATTAAACACAACCGCAATAAAAAAAGGTTACAGTATCAAAATTCTATTAAGATTAATGGGCGGTACCATACTAACAAACCATCAATACTACTTCCCTCACTTTGTCCTTTATGCATTATTCACAGTTTTGTCAAATCTCATGTTCGTATCTATAGTGTTGTATTGGAATCGTTAATTATGTTACTTATCCTAGTTTATAAGTTGTCATTGTAACGTTAGCATGTACAGATATGTACATGTTGCTAATAATCCCATGTGGTGTTACATAGCATAATAAAACAAAATACTACTTCCCATTTAGAAAAGCATTGGAGGCTTCTTTCTTCCTTACCCAAAAAATTACCCCATACACACATGTCTGTTTCTCACGCGCTCGGCTAAACTCGGTTCCTCCGAGTTTACCCGGATAGCGTTTCACCTCGAAGCGTGACGGATCAGACTCGTTCAGTGCCCAGCAATTGTGTACGCGGTGCGCCTAAAGAAGTTTTCGCTTAAAAAATGTCAGTATCTAACAGCCGAGAAATTCCAAGAACGTTTAGATGATCTTTTGAAACAGTTACGAAGGACAAGGTGTTTTCGCCACACGTCGAACCGTTGCAAAACGGTTCTTATCGTGATAGTTGTGAATAAAGCGTGAGATAACATCTGTTAGAAGCGGTTTCTGTCTTTTACTGCTACCACCGTCAACCTTTCTAAAGAGGTCGCGCTAGAGGGGAACTAAAACCCGTGACAAGCACTACCACACTGCGAGCGCTGACATAAGAATTCGGTACATTACACTCACGGCGTGCGGTACAATCGGGAACAACCGTAAGACAGAGATTGACAGACCATTTTACAGTCTCGTTACCACGGTCGGCCGAAACTTTCTCGCGAGTACTCGAGCGTCATTATAATCGGGACGTTTCGTCGAATGGCCGCGCGGAATATCGACCGTCGTGCACAGCCGGCACCGGCAACTTAATCAACTCCGAGGCTCTTCCTTTTCATCGTTGAATAAAGTTACCCTTTGTCGTGTAATAAGTAGATTCAAGCTGGGCCAGACCATCCCCTTCTCCAACCCCATCTCGTTCTCCTCCCTCACACACCTCTTCGCCGAACTAACATTTCACTCCGCGCACGCGGATGCTTTTAAATGATTTTATTACTTGCCACGTAATTGGCCCGATATGATTTCTCCACCGGAAGGATTTTATTGTCATTATAATATTAAGTTGCTTGCATAAGTTCTCCACATGCTGGGGAACGTTTTCTGAAAATTTGATCGCTGCTTACATCTAGAGCGTTATTTCTATACCTCTAATTAAGAAACAGTTCTCTGTATATCGATCGTCACTTGTTCATAACAATATATTAATGTTATCGGCGCCCTGGTTCGATCAATTGGAACAATAAGCAAGTTTGCAAAATTGAATGAAATTCAACGTTTCGGTCTACAGTTTAGACCATCTTCAAGAATAATATATCTCATTATTGCGTCTGTAAGGATTATCAAAAATAATTTTTAAAACGTGATTTATATTAACAAAGGTGCGAAGAAAACCAAATTCAAAGACAAAGCATGTAAGTTTTTACATACTTTGTCTTTGAATTATCAAAAATAATTTTTAAAACGTGATTTATATTAACAAAGGTGTTTGTAAAAACTTACATGCTTTGTCTTTGAATTTGGTTTTCTTCACACCTTTGTTAATATAAATCACGTTTTAAAAATTATTTTTGATAATTCAAAGACAAAGTATGTAAAAACTTACATGCTTTGTGTAAGTTTTTACAAACTTACATACTTTGTCTTTGAATTTGGTTTTCTTCACACCTTTGTTAATATAAATCACGTTTTAAAAATTATTTTTGATAATTCAAAGACAAAGTATGTAAAAACTTACATGCTTTGTGTAAGTTTTTACAAACTTACATACTTTGTCTTTGAATTTGGTTTTCTTCACACCTTTGTTAATATAAATCACGTTTTAAAAATTATTTTTGATAATTCAAAGACAAAGTATGTAAAAACTTACATGCTTTGTGTAAGTTTTTACAAACTTACATACTTTGTCTTTGAATTTGGTTTTCTTCACACCTTTGTTAATATAAATCACGTTTTAAAAATTATTTTTGATAATTCAAAGACAAAGTATGTAAAAACTTACATGCTTTGTGTAAGTTTTTACAAACTTACATACTTTGTTTTTGAATTTGGTTTTCTTCACACCTTTGTTAATATAAATCACGTTTTAAAAATTATTTTTGATAATTCAAAGACAAAGTATGTAAAAACTTACATGCTTTGTGTAAGTTTTTACAAACTTACATACTTTGTTTTTGAATTTGGTTTTCTTCACACCTTTGTTAATATAAATCACGTTTTAAAAATTATTTTTGATAATCCTTACAGACGCAATAATGAGATATATTATTCTTGAAGATGGTCTAAACTGTAGACCGAAACGTTGAATTAAATTTCATCCAATTTTGCAAACTTGCTTATTGTTCCAATTGATCGAACCAGGGCGCCGATAACATTAATATATTCTAATTAAGAAAATGTGAAATGCATTATAAAATCAATATGACTACACTCCTATTACTGGATAGTTTTGTTTGCAGACTTCATTGTGGAGATCTCAGATTTTCCAATTATACTCTTACTTTATCATTCGCTTCTCGAAACCTTTCACACGTGAATTTCATTCTCATTTGCACAATGGAATGTAACGTAATGCTTGCGAATTTTGTACATTTTACAAATGATCAGCATTGTTAATATCGAGAGAGCGGATTTGATGCATTTGTGAAATGAGGAGATTAAATACAAAATAGTACAAAACATTTGAAGAATATAAAGTTTCAGTAGTTTCAACTCGTTAAAATTATTAAGGAAAGAAATAAATGTCTATGTATACGCTGTTTATTTCGCATACAATCCGCAGTCTATTGATAACAATTGTCAGTTACTTAACAATGAAGTGTTCATTACATAAATTGAATTTATGACAATCATTTTTAAGCAAAATTCTTTCAAATGTAAACCAGACAATGTGGTTTAAAGATGTGCATATACACGGAGTTCATTAAAATTCTGCACCATAGTACGAATTGTCAAAAGGTACAAAGCAGGTGCACCTAAGAATTATTAAAATAAAGATTTATTTATATGGGACGAAGTCAAAAGATCTAGCAACATTTGTTTGTGCTCAAGACGATATTGTATGATTGTGTTAGACTGAGAATCTTGTTACGAAATACCATGATAACGTTCGCAATCTTTTCTCTGTAAATCGAGATTACCATACGCAATGGTATTAATTTCAACGGTATCGTGTATCTGCTCCATTTACGTATGTAGCCCGCAAAGTAAACTTCGGAATCGTGAGTTTCCATAAAAGCCTGGAACCTGATTATTACTACGTATACACAAATATATTGAAAACCGAAAGCGGAAAAATAGAAAGGGCATTGACGGAGGCCGGCAAGGGAAACAGAAAATTCAAAGGACTTTTCGAAACAATCTCGGCGTAGAAACTGATTGATTTGTACCGCGAGTTCATCGACGGTGTACCTCCAATTAATGGTAAAATAATGAACGTAGTTCGTACAGTGATTTGATCGCGTATCGATTGGTGCAGCGCCGGAGAAAACGATTGAACGGAAGCACGGTTGTCTCCACGGAAGAAGAGTCGGCGCGGTGCAAAATGTTGCGCCGTTCCCATCGAACAACCCTAATGCGCAAGGGTTAATTCCGGCTTGCTCTTGAATGTTAGACGGAACGCGAGGGAAAACTTTGTGGCGGGTAGTAGACCGTGCATGATTCTAAACAGACATTTGCCCGAACAGTCATGCGAGATATCGATCGCCATTACCACGAACTTAATGAACCCCGTAGCCGTTACACCTTAACCGACGGACACAGACTCTGCCCACCGATAAATAGATAACTGGCATATTCGAACGATATCAAATTGTCTATCGAACGTTTACAAACAGTGATACGATTCTATTACAAGCTAAGAACTTACAATTAGGATCGTAACCGGATAATCTAGATCGAAATCATGTTTTCCGTCTATTTGTCTAAACAAACCGATTTAGAAGAGCACAACAAGATCCTAATCGTTTGCTTTCATGATCGAGTACAGGTTGTATGCGAACAGTATTTCATTAATAATTGGACAGCGGATCTTTTTGTAGAATAAAAAGTTTCTGCTTGAATTGCAACAAACCAGAGTGAAATGGAAAATTTTAATTCTTAAATAGCTGACCCGACAGACGTCTGTCCAAATTTCAATAAATTTGTTTGTGAATTTGACAAAAGCTATTGGAAACGTGTAAACAAAGTAAAAATGAGGAAAAATGTATTTCTGAGTGATCATCGTATTTACTAATGATTGTGGCTATGGTATTCAATTTAAGGAGAAGTATATTCAGAAGTACACCAATAACACATTTTAGATGCAAGCTGAATTCAAAATTTAAATCGCAATTGAATTAAGTCAGAATTTATTGTCAACTAAATGATTTATTTTCCTCAATTAAATTTAAAATCACAATGAATCTCAAAAACAACAAAAGTGAAAACAAATGTAAGTTTATTTTAATATAGGCTGTCGTGTGATTTTCTCAAAAAAATTTCTACGCTGTGCTTGACGACGAATTCATTGGGAATCGATAATGCGTAGCCAAACATGTCAACATGTTACTCGTACCGTTTCAAAAATTATGATTTTTGCAGTTTGTCCGACTTTCCTTTGTAGTTTTAAATTTTTCTGTAAATCTATAAACATCCGCAGTTTAGCAACGACTCCTTACATTCGGTAACTCAGCAATATCTTTCAGTGTACACTACCGTCCATAAGTATTTCACCACTTGGCCGAATCGAATCTACAAGTTGTATATTAACGTTCTTGGCCACTCTTTAATGAAATTTTATATACATTTAAATGTATAATTCTTTTGTGGCATTCCATTAATGTGTACATTTATTAAATTACCTTGAAAAGTTGTTTTGAGGTACAAGTTCATGGTGAAGTATGGAAAGTGCTATGTTCTATATTTGAAATTACCGCCTTACATTGATTCTGACCAATGGATCGATACACGATCAGCCATTGGTTTCATAGGTTTCCGTTGAGTTCCTCACTACCATAGTGACTGTCTAGGCAGCAACATGTGGTCCCACACAGACTATCGATTTTTATAAATTGTTTAATTTAAAGTTATTTTGCAACACTACGCAAGTAAGTAACATGGTTTTTTCTTTAGTTTTCTATTACCTGTTTATTTTCCTTGTAAAACATGTTACGCGTGTGTTCAATCATTGTAAGTTTAAATAATTAAATAATATAATTATGTTTGGTTTCATTACAGACACAATGTTATTAAATTAATCTCTTGAAAATGATCCAAATTTGGATCGAAACGTCGAGATGAAATATTGTGAATATTTGCAAATAGTGTGTTAAAGTTTTAAAGTATTAATAGATCGAACCAATGCGCCGAAAACATTTAATTTTTGTATATTAACGTTATAACTTAAACTTATTTGAAATATAATGAATATAACTGTATATCATGACACAGACGCATTATAATGCATTACATATTAAGGATTTTACCAATAAATGGATAAAAGTTAGCAATAATGGCCTTTAAAATTCCAGACACTCTAGCAACAAGCTTTTTTAACGTTTCTTCCTGGATTTCGTTCCAAACACATTCTAAATAAGTAAATAAGTTGTTTCTCTGATTTTGGATACTTTATTTTCACCCGTTTTGTCCTCTAATTGCTTTAAATAATTTCTACACACCTTTGCACTATGTTAAGGATTGTTGTCTTGCACACAAATGAAGTTTTCGTCTATCAACTTCGTTCCTGACAAAAATTACGTTGGGATGCCTTGTTTTAAATAATACTGTGCAGGTACATCGAAGGCACCAGCGTCAGGACCCGAATTAAGTCCTGTGAATTCCCCGTCTATTGCAAGGAACGATGCATCTTTTATGACATCGTCCAATTCTAAGAGGACCTCCTGAAAATTCAATCGAGTCACTTCCATTTCTTCACCTCGTCAATTGTTTATTCACAATCAAACTGCAACAACCATGACTAAGTTCCAACCCGGAACTCCCTTGTTTTAAATATATTTTGTATATTTTCCATACACTGAAGGTGGTCAAGTACATACAGCGTGTCCCAAAACTAATACAGGAGCGGAAAATTGGAAGTTTCTTGGATCATTTGAAGCGACATTTTCCTTTTACGAAAATAGCATCCGCAGCTTTGTTTGGGAATTATGAACGAAAAACACGAACCAATCAGAGTGCCATCGCATGTCTAGATCGCGCTCTGATTGGTCCGTGTGTTTCGATAATAACTCCTAAACAAAGCCGCGGTCGCCATTTTTGTAAAGGAAAATGTCGCTTCAAATGACCCAAGGAACCCCCCATTTTCCGCTCCTACAACAGTTTTGGGACACCCTGTATAGACGGTAGTGTAGATGCACACCCTGCCGCAGTCTCTTGGTCCCAGACATAACCTGGACCATTTCGACTACACTCCGCAAGTCTTGTCCTCGATAATTTCGGTATCGAGTATCTAATCGATGATACGATAGCGGCTGATAGGGTTCAGCAAATCGACGAAGTTCGTCTAATCGCGAGCAATCCGCACGAGTCGCCAGACCAGACCCTGTTAATTGCCGGGATACGTTCGACCATTGACGCGGAACCGCTTTTAAAGCTACCCCTGGAATGATATAGAAGGGAAACAGGATGTGACGGAATCGGTTGCGAATTTAATGAATCCATTGAAAAGTTAGCTGCTTTATTCATTACAAACTCGACCCTGGCTAAAGTAACTGCTGGCTCACCAGAGACGCAAACTTTTGCTTCTCCGTTCATCTGCCCCCTCCCAACCCCTCCCTTCTCCTTAAAAGTTGCTTTCAATCCCTTATCGTTGCCCGAGATCAATCTTCGATCCTTCCTCCAGCAAATTATCATCCTCGTTACAATTATCCTCGTTAATGCCTGATTTGTAGCTCTCGATTCGATTCCGAAGTAGCTCACGGAAATCAATGGAACGCTGCGCCGCCGTTCCTCCGGGTACCCGTCTCTGGCTGTGTTGTGATTAGTATTCGACGTTGCACGATTTTAAACATAATTTACTACGACAAACGGGCCGCTCCCGTGGCGTATCCGCGTCCGCGTCGAGATATCGGTGCTTCGAAGTAATTAACTCGATGTTCTAGTTCATCAGCGTCCGGGCTGAATAGACATCGAACTGGTAAATTCGGTTGCGTAAATTCGTTCGAATTGTTATCGGAGCGTGAACTCAATTCGTAATGAACGGAGACCGCCATGAACATACCGTCTTCCGTCTGTTACCCTTGTTTTACGATGCTCCGCCCTCCCGTACAATGCCGCTCATAGTTGCTATGTAAACGACTTCCAACTTTCGAAAGAATCCTAGACTCGCAAAGGAAACTAACCCCTTGCCGTGCTTTCACGAGCCGGACAACGCGATGAAGATTTTTAACAAAGTCTAACAAATATGAATGTCTAACAAATATGAGCGTTTCATTTCAGATGAATGAAAGTTTGCGAAATAAAACATGTTCGCATCGATTCCGGAACACAAGAGACAAATAAAAATTGTATTCCTCTGTTGATTATCCTATCAAGCCGAATCTGATACATAGTGACGTCTTTGCACAATTTTGCACAATATTTGTACAATTTTCAGTTTCGTAGCCAAATGTTAAGAAAACGTATACCGGTCTCACTGAAGCATGATTCCGAGAACATTTTCATTAATGTTAACAAACTGAACAATTTTTATGTACAATTTGAATGGCATCAAGTATCAAGTAGTCAGCATCCTGCAGGGTTATTTTTCTCGTAGTTTGCAAGGTCGTCAAAGTAGTTTTTTAAAATTTCGTGTTGCATCGCGTAGCTCGTGAAGGAACACATACAAATATGTACTGTGACATGATTTTCAAATAATCTTGCAAATTCCATTGTGATTTTAAAATAAATTCTATTATTTCTGTGGTAACAATGTACTCCACCAGCATTCAAATTCAATTTTTTTGAATGCTAACATTGTGTTATTACACGGGAATCAATTATGCTCTTACGTGCACATTTGTAAAATAACAACTAGCGAGTACATTAGCAAAAATTGATGTAACTTTTATCACACTTTTTGCCATAAACAATTTTTGAGTTGTCGAAAGACATTTTTTCGTTCCTGTTCTTCCGATACAAAAATAATGATATGAAAAACGGCGATTGAACTGGATAAAAACATTGCATAATGATATAAAGAATTTCGAAAGCTCGTTAAAATGAACGAACAAACTGAAATGCTCGAATCGAAGAGTATTACAAAGTATTCGATCCATGACCAGCAATGTTTGGAAATAGCGTATATCTTCGATAACAATCATGAATAATACAAAATTCACTGGCGCCGCGCCAGCATGGAATAAAAGCAAAGTAGACACCCATCTTGGTACTTCCACTGCTGAACTAATGGCCACTATGAACAGTAGGAACTTTGAAGCGGTGACTTTGTACTTCAAAGTTCTTTCAAAGCGAATGGAATTTATTTGAAAGATAAATACAATAATATCGTTCCTATCAATCTTATTTCACCATATTATTTGAAGAGTTATATATGCCGATTTTCATCCTGATACGACAGGGTTTCAAATTGGATTTTAAAAGTACCTACCGCATTAATGATACTAACAATAATTTTTACTAATATTTATTTTTGACGAATTTGTGAATGAAAATCAATTTTACTTTGCAACAACGTCAATGCAGTTAAGTGATAAATAGTTATTTAATTTTCCCATTTCTCCCGAGTCCACTCAAGGGTTAATAACATTTACATGTACATACATATGCATAATGCACGCATGCGAGTTAGAAAATGTATAAATGTATACGTATGTTAATGTACATAAAGCAACCCCAGAGGTTTCCAAAAATAACCACTGACTCGAGCACGTTAAATTAGAATGTAACAATAAAATAACGATAAGTAAACGAAGTTATGCAAATAGTCTAACTGTTTTGCTCGCTTTACGTCTTCCCGCCAGCAGCCCTTTTCGCTTTTGCTTAATCGTCCTCATTTGACATTACTTCCAACATAAGCGTGTACACGTTTGCAGTCACGCATATTTGAACCAAAGTATATCAAAGAATATAATTTGTCAGAATCGTTAATATTCACAAACGAACATAATGTTATGAATTGTACAAGAATTCGTCGAAAGTCAAGTTATTTAAAAATGTTTAACACGAACAAAATTATTCCGGCAATTTTATATGAATTTTTCATCACGGATTCAGTGGATATTAATACATTAGAGAGTTTCTCTGGAGAATTTCTAGCACAGTAGCATTCTATAAAAGCTATAAGAGTGGTTGTAATAGTTGCTCAAACTATATTATGAAAATTACAATCCGGATTTGATGAATTTAAAGCATTGAAAAGATTAACAGACTTTCATATATTACTTTCACTATATTTAAATTATTAGTCAAATATATAAATTTGTATTTAGCTCCTATGTCTTACAACTCATGCACACACTTTTTATTTTTAGTTACTAATTTAATTATTATGTAATAATTATTATCAAGATAATAACAATTTAGTTTCAGTCGTTTAATTAAGATTTTGCAAAGACGAACCAGTTTTAAGTAAGTGATCTTGCAAAAGAATTATATAAATTATATATTATAAATTATAATATATATATTAAAATATAATGTAAATAAATAAAATATAATATATATAAAATATAATTATATTATAAATTATCACATTATTTTTTATGCAACTTTTACCAACACAATCGAGACATTTTTCTGCACGAAATGCTATCATGCACAACATAATTTGGATCGTATTTACTTATTTAATTCACGATGCAGTGGAACCACTATTATCGGCACTAATTGGTGAAACATTGATATTCAGATAGTAGAACAGCTACATAATTCTGCTAAATTAAATCTGTAGTGATTGGTAGAATGCCTCGTGCTGTATACATACATCCATGTGGCTTCAGATTGTACTGTATTAATCCAAACATGTGAAACACGTATTTCGAAAACCGAGAATTCAGATATCGGTTCGCACATATGCTCCGAATTATCTCTTGCGTTGTCTCGTTTTAATTACAAGAATGTCACGAACATGTTAGTAAAAGTTTCTGTAAAATGTAATTAAAAACGACCAGCATAGTTAGTAATTAAACGAAGGAAATTATAGTTGGTGTAGTCAGAAATTAAGAAATATTATATGAACGAGAGGATGATCGTAAAACGATACGAATATTCGATATCAGTAAAAGCAGTTGTTGTAAACCGAGAGGCTGAAAATAAATTTATCTTCCTAATTAAAAAGAAAAAGTTTATCATTAAATTACTACAGTAATCTCGCGATCTATGACCGGGGATGTCTTTACGATCTATGACAAGAGCTTACCCATTCCACTGCCGGCCAACGCCGTGCCGCGTCGCAGAGCGGCGATGATTGATCTCGGCTCGGGTATATCGGTGTGAGCACCACACATTGACTCGAATGAATCGAATTTTCAAGGCCCTTAATTTTTATTATTTTGTTATAGGACTTTCACTATCTTATTTCTGGTGTTTTTCTGAGTACGACAATACCAAACACGATATAATTCCAACTTTATTTAGTGGTGTAATCGACGAAGAAAGTTTCACTTACAAGGAAGGGCAGCGTGTTTGATCTATGCCGTCTCTTTCTTTCCAACACGCTGCCCTTGTAAGTGAAACGTTAATCGTCGATTAAACCACTAAATAAAGTTGGAATTATATCGTGTTTCGTATTGTTTTTTTAATTATTTATTTATAAAGGTCGCATCAACATCTGGGTCATTAGCGACCACAATAGTTACAATATTTAGTTACATTAGTTCGTAATTGTATTTAGGACCAGTAAAGATTGACAATTTGGTATAATGTTCATTATAGATACGCTGTACATATATTAGTTTACAAAGAGTTGTATATATTTATAGCTTTTAAGAATAATAAGGTTTGGATAATGTTCTTATGAATGTTTAAACATTCACTTAAATTATTACCAATATCATTCTGTCCTTCTCTATGTTCGGCACTCTTTTGAAGTCACAGCGCGATCGATTCCGAGAAAAAAAAATAGCATACCCTTCACGATCTGTGACATTTAAAACCCCCGTTTTCTGGTCATAGATCGAGAAATTACTGTATTATCTCGCTGATATATCTAATTCCGTACCGTGCTATATTTCTCAGGGACTCAAGAGTTGCGGATAATGTGTCCACGGATATCGTGCGCATCTCTTTCGCATTTATCGAGACATTACTGCATTTCGAAAGCCACCCTCAGACGCGTTGCACGGTCCTCGCGTAGTTCGCTTCTAGCACAAGCTATTGTAGATCACTGGGCTGCGGTTGATGTCGAACAACATTTACTCGGCGATTCCCGCGAAATATCAATTACAATTAGTCGGAGCGTGATAAATTCTCTATCGTCGCCGAAACTATGCGTCGGTTGCGCAACAAATGTATGACCACCGGCGGAGTGCCAGGTACACAAATTAATCCCGCGAACACCTAGCAATTTGTACATAGTAAATCAGCGGTGTTGGCGCCGGTGCCGGTACCGAAAGTGATTCGCAAGGAAACGCAATCGCGGCGAGCCCTTTCAAAAGTTTTCGGTTAGCGTGCGCCCCGAAACCCGGCCCGACCCGGCCCGATTTTAAGCATTTCCACCGACCGAATCCGCGTATTATCGATCACAGTTTTCCTACGGCGACCAGTTCGCGAACCAGCATAATCCGGGCCCCGGCTTTTCAACATGGAAATCTAAATCGCCGAAGCAGCGCGCGGTGGAGCGATAAATAGACGCCCCTAGTGCATCTAAGGTGTGCTCTGGTCCGGCCCTAGCGAATTTGTTTTGTCCTAATTTTGCTGCGGCCCGCGTTCTACCGTTAACTAGAGGAGTTTCGAGAACTCGAGGCTTTTCAAATTCCCTTTCTGTTCAGAGGATTACGCGTTTTTCCCCTTCGAACTTTGCTTGGTCTCGATCCCGACTCGGTGAACTGAAACCTGAAAATTTATTTGAAATAAAAAGTTCGCGACCGTGGCCGGAGTCTAACTTGCAATTAGAAATAAATCCGATGGACGTTGAATAGAGGAAGAACGAAGGTCGGCCCGATTTTAACGCGGTCTCCATTCAAACGGCAACCTTAGAAGCTTAAAGGAATCGAATTTATTTAGTGAAACGAGGATGTCTTTAATATTTTGTGTAATTCCAAATCTTGCCCCGAATCGAAGCCAATATTTTTAGACACGATACGGACACCGTTAGTGAATTACTAACGAGAATTGTTACTATACATAAATGCAACCGTTCATTCTCTTTGGAATAAAATCTTCGTTCGAATTGAAAAGTGATTTTACATATTCAATTTGATAGAAATAAAATGTATTGATCACTGGCACGATCTTACTATAATTATAACAATTCACTTACAGTGGTCTTTTTTATTTGCTATGCTTTCAAGTAAATTTATTTAGAACATTGTCATTATAATAGCATAAATGGTCTGTAGATTTTCATACAAAGTAGAAATAGTTTGAATTCTCTTCTACTGCTGAAATATTTTAACTGCTTTGCACATAATCTACTAATTTTTACTATGAATACATAAAGTCCGCAGTGTAGTACTGAGTTAATGTTTTATCTACCGGAAGCCTACTAATAGACTTTTAAACTTTTTAAACTTTTTCTGATTCTGTACCAAATGGAACGTTAATAATCTTCTTTTCACGATAATCTCGAACGAAATTTTTTGATCACGTTATTGAGGGTGTTGATAAAAAAATTCTCAGCCATGAGAGATGGACTTCCAAAAATTATGGAATAATGGTCGGTAGATAATGCGTTAATAAAAAATGTTATTAAATATTACCAAATAAAACTCAGTTCAACAGGTACGATAGTTTCTGTAGAAGTGAAGTATTCCACGAACATTTTCCGAATGCTCACAAGTACATAGTTCCCACATGATCGTTGCAGTTATCTCGTGTTAAGTTCAGGTGAATACCCGAAGCAACAGAGCAACAGGAATGTATTTAGAACATCCTAATACACATTCAATTCGGTGTGATCCCATATAGGCATTAACCGCAACGGTTCTGCGGGATATCGATCATCATTACCACGAATGGAGACCGTCCTCTTCATAGTCGAGCGTAAGCCACCGGTGCGGCTCTAAATAGGTTAGAGATCAACCGGCATAAAGAAAACTAATTTATCTAGATTCCAACGAATACGCTATTAAATGAAATTTCCGCCGTGACACAGACTTATCGGAAGTCTCGGGCTTTAATCGAGTTACAGTGAATCGATTGATTAATCGACGGAGGATTAATTGTTGGCAATGCCGGAGAAGAATTTATCTTACTGACTAAGTAATTGCTGATATGCCTATTCGGAAAAATATTTGCGATCGTGAATCATTATACCTTCACGATCGTGGCAAGCTAAAATTGAGAGCCATCTACTTGACGAGAAAAATTCGATAGGAGATTTATTAATATTAATTAATATTTATGTCAGTATATATGGTAATATATAGACGGCGTATCCTTATGCAAAATAAACATTTTCTTCCTGAATTGCAACATACTGGAGAGAATAAGAAATTTAATTTCTTAATGTGTTTAACAAGTTAAAAGTAATATAACATTAATTTTATATTTTGATAATTGTTTTGTATCGTTTTCTTTATTCGCAGAATCACTAATAACATTATTATATTGTTAACGAACAATGTTTTGTTCAGTTCTATTCTGCTATCTATTCAATTAGTTTAGATGTATGTATTAGTCTTACACATTAGTTGCAACAAGATATGGAACTACATTTGTAGAACTATACTTATGGAACTATATTCTATCTTCATATTTATATGTATTTACATAGAAATTAATTTATATGTATTTGAATAGAAATTAATTTATATGGATTTACATAGAAATAAATTTATATGTATTTCAATAGAAATTAATTTATATGTATTTCAATAGAAATTAATTTATATGTATTTACATAGAAATTAATTTATATGTATTTACATAGAAATATATAGAAATCATATTCAATTGTATCAGTATATCGAATACACAATTGTGCCTATACTAATTATATGCAATTTTCAGATTTAATTTAGAAATTTCCATTGGTCGACATTCAATAGAAAATGATTTTCCTAACGAGAAGTTTCGATAAATATACGAAATGATGAAAAAATTAATATAACTTCATTTGATTGCTCACTTTATAAATTTATGCGTTAGAAATTTATAAAAATTGCCATTTAATTATCACTGAAAGCCACGAAACATCTATTTATAAAACTATACAGGAAGAAATGAAATTTTAGTTTTGTTGAAACAGTTGTAGCGTGTGTGAAACATAATTATTTTCGTTGAAAAAAACAATTTAGAAGTTAGGAATAGCAGTATAGTTTATAAGTTTATTTTATTGCCCGTTTGTGGCGTTGAACAGAGAACAATTTGGTGGAACACTGTTTATGATTAGCAAGAAAATTAATGGTTCCACCTCGAGCATGAACTTTCATAGGGGAGTAATTATGCAGAAAGTTGCGATATAATTCGCATACGGTCAGGTTATCCGCGATACTAATTTCTTCAGCGTTTATCGAATGGCCTGGTTTAAGTAATAATTTCGCGGTACCCTATTCAATCGGAACCCGTATGGATCTTTAATCAAAGCGCTGTTTTAATTTTCATTGAAACGCTGCCTGTGTGCTTATATTTACTCCGTATGGTAAATCAATTTCACGTGCGATCGTAGCTTTCCATCGGGAGTTTGAAGCCAGGAGCTTTGAAAGACTTTTATGAAAACTTTAGAGTGCATAAAATTAATCTAGAAACGATATAGAAACTAATAGTTTCGAAGGCAACGGTCAATTCGCAAATATCAACTTATGTCGAACCGTTAAATGGATAACATATATTATAATAAATAACTATGAAACATTTTTGAAATAATGCAGCTAGTATGAACTACAAAAGAATTTAAATCGGATATATATTTGTTGTTACACATTGTAATTCAAAAAACAAAATACATGTGCACAAAATTATCGATATCCGAATTGTGATAATATAGTTAAAAACATTAGTACAATAATATAATTGGACTTATTTTGAAGCGTGAAGTCTACTCTTACCGCTAATTGCTCATTATTAGACTGCGGATGTTTATGCAATTTTCAATTTTTATAGACAAATTTTAAGAAAATTATACCAAATAAAATTCTATTTTCAATGGTAACAGCATTCGTACGTCCAAAACAAATAAAAATCGTATTAAATTCTGTCGAATTTAATACTCCAGCATTAGTTGAAAATTGTTATAAGCCGTAACTACATAAAGATCCACAGTCTACTCATTATCGAGTAAAACCTATGATATTTTTGCAAGATACAGCGACTGAGAATCTGCAGATGCTTTTTTAGGTCCAAAAACGTATGCCATTCAAATTGATTTTAATGCACACATCTTTTTTAATTCACTAAATACGAATTGAATCTCTAATGATATAACCTACTAATGTGCTCTATTTTTTCTGTTGCAGGTATGATTCCAGTTTCTTTGATTCTCTTGTATGTTTGGTATGTAAGTATTAGTCTATGGTTAAAATAATTCGTAGTGGCCTATAACTGTAACCGATCTAAGAATTCTTTCAATGCTTGATGAAATTTTCGGTAGCCAATGTTACCAGGAGACTCTAGATTTTCAAAGACATTTTGGTTGTTGAAATATTTTTAGAATCGCATTTCTTCGAAGCAAAAATATTTGTTAACTGTAGCCAGAGCTGTTACAAAATTTTACAAGCAATTTCCCAGAAACGCCTTTTGAAGTCGCCCGAAGACTAAGGTATAGGTACTAGTAGTTGACCAGTTACGAGAAGTTCTCCACGCGAACACTAGTAACCACTTACTCTGTCATCAAATAGCGAGAGTCGATGCCTGAAGACACTCTTTAAGCCTTCTAAATTATGTACCAAGGCCACTATTTAAAAAAAGTTTACTTGTATAAATTTAAGACATGTATTTACAAATTCAGTAATTACTTCAGAAGTTGACCACTTTTGAAAATGAAAAATCTAGTAATTGACCTCCTTTATTCGTTAGCAGTTGACCATTTATACTAGAAAGAGGGTTCAAGCAATAATGTTGGGAATCATTTTACTATCATTTAGTTTCAACAATTACCAGCACAAAGTACAATTAAAGAATGAAATAAAACAAACACCATTGAATTTCTTAAAGACATTAACTACCTCAACAATATATAAGGGAAAAAAAGCAAAACACAATAGTTCGTCGCTAATGACCTAGACGTTGATGCGACGTTAAACCTTAATATAAAAAAAAAGAAATAAAACAAATCAATTCCATAAAAAGTTTAATTGAGGAACAGAGTAGATGTTGCGAGTTAATAGAGAATAGTATAGAGAAATTTAACCAACAGATGGTATAGCATCCGAGATTCAGTTTCATCAAAAGTGTACAGCTTATAAAAATCTTATTTTTTATGTTTTCCTATGAAGTGGTCATCTACTCGTGCATGGTCAACTACTGGTACCTTTACCTTAATTCACTGAATTTACTTCTCTCGATGTCGATTAATCGTCTCATGCGCGAATGAATCGCCATAAATCATAACTGGTCCTTCGTCGTAGAGGCGACTGTGCTTTCCACGCGAAAGATGAGGTAACCATTAGTACCACGTGTGTGTGCTCTGTGTAATTGTCCAGTAAATTCAAAAAGTTTGCTGTTTGAGCAGACGAAAACGGTTGGCCGACGAGTCACACGATAGTTTCCACTGTGTACGTACAGGACAAGGTATTCTAAACGGTGACCTCCCTTGGCAGCCGTGCGAGATATAGGCCACTATTACCTCAAACTTGCCGAACCCTGAATTCTGCCCCTTTATCACCGAACGGGAACGGCCACATCGCAATAAACACGCGAGGCTGCAAATTGACTCTTTATCCGAGTTTCCTTCCGAGTTCAACTATCATGTTCCCGACTAGTATGTATGGATTCCTGATTTTAAATGACATAATTTGCATCGGGGAACGCATGACTCGAATGCATAAACGAACCGGCTGTTTTTCAAAGTTTACCGTGATATCGAATCTTCAACGATTACGGTTAGGATCACATTTTTTTATACAAAATTGCTCGATTTCGTTGCGACATGTCAAATGGACACGTTTGTTCAACTGCACACTGAATTTTGGCTATCAGTCGATGAACTCCTGCCTTGATAAGTAAATCCGCAGAATTCAATATTTTAAAACTTTTCTGTTTTTGTCGATTGACGTTTTAGAAATATTTACAAAAAATTAATTTTGTTATCGTTGATCGATGTTTCCACTAAAAATTGTAAAGGTACATTTAGGAGGAATTTATTCAGCAGTTTCAAAATCAGAAGAAATCAATTCTTGTCATTTTTAAGTAAAGAAAAATGTAAAATAGTCACTTTAATAAAATTGTTTATATCGATCGTATTATTGCTTATAACAATTATTAAATGATTTCGGCGCTACGGTTCGATCATTCGAAAAACAAGATAAATAAATCAAATAAATCAAAAATCAATAAAATCGACGTTTCGGTGCTGATTTTCAAGATAAATTTTGAAATAGCGTCTGTCAGAAAAATGAGAGAAATAACTTTTGTTGATGAAAATGAGAAAAGTCACTTTAATATTCGGCAGTGTAAATATAAACAAATTAGTAAATATTAAATTAGTAAATAAATGTAAATGTAAACAAATGTAGTAAATATAAACAAATTATAGGTATCCGCAGAGATTTTTCTAATTATTCAAATTTCATTTTTATAAACGAATGAACTAAATAACTGTCCCTTTCTTTGTGAAATATAACCTTGAATTTTTACGTACATTAATAATAATATTAGTAATACAGAAATGATTTCAACTTGATATTCGTTAAATTATTTCTGCGCATCTGCAAACATGTCTGACATATTGTAATTGTCGTAATTGCAATTTACTACGGTACCGCAATTTATAATGAAAACACGAGCCGGATGCTGATATTACCAATTCAACATTGAGAAAAGTTAACCATGGTATGCCAAATCCAATTACACGGAATGAGGGATGTGTAATGTAGATTCTGGCGCATATCAGAAACAATCCTAAATAACAATTCATCTGTGGAAATACACTGTTACGCAGGAATAATGTAAATTTTAAACAGAAGTCACCTTTATGCTAACAGTTTCAAAGTACTAATACATTTTTATTAAAAAATAAAAGGTTACCTCGGCTAATCCACAAGTTGTCCCAAAAAGTATTCTTTGAAAGGGGTGTTTCCTGAGCTTATTTGAAGCATTTTTTCCTTATTAACGAAAAACGTGGAACGATCAGTTTCGTGTTATTAACATAACTCCTAAACGGAGCTGGCGGCGAATATGTTAGCGAAGGAAAAAGTTACTTCAAATAAGCTCAGGATTAAGGTAGTTCGGAACCCACCTTAATAAACTGTAGGTCCCGTCGCGAAATAATCTTAGCAAAGACTTGAAAGCGACGTAAAATAAACAACAAAAAATAAGCTCAGGTATCACTCTTTCCAAGCAAATATATTTTTAGAATGACCTATATATAAAAGTATAGGTTTAAATGTAAAAGCAAATCGGAGTTTCTCAAGCCACTGAAATACTACAATTTATAAAATTATTTTTATATTTGACTTATTCGTGTGATAATTAAAGAGATCGCGGATCTTTATGCAAAATAAATAACTCTTCCCTTAAAATGTGTCAAATTGTGCTTACCAACTCTAGCATAAAATTCGCAATCCAACCTTTGACGATTTTAAAGAGACAGGTCACATGTAACACCATTCCTTTAACAATTTTAACAGATCTGAAATAATACACTGATGTCCTTAAATTGTGTAAAATTGTGATTACTGATTTTAGCATAAAATATGTAATCATACCTGTGATGATTTTAAAGAGACATCTGGTCGCATGTAACACCCTCCCTTAACAATTTTAACAGATCTGAAATAATACACTGATGTTCTTAAATTGTGTAAAATTGTGCTTACTGATTTTAGCATAAAATCCGTAATATTACCCGTGACGATTCTAAAGAGACAGCTGGTCGCATGTAACACCCTCCCTTAACAATTTTAACAGATCTGAAATAATACACTGATGTCCTTAAATTGTGTAAAATTGTGCTTACTGATTCTAGCATAAAATATGTAATCTTACCTGTGATGATTTTAAAGAGACATCTGGTCGCATGTAACATCCTTCCTTAACAATTTTAACAGATCTGAAATAATACACTGGTGTCCTTAAATTGTGTAAAATTGTGCTTACTAACTCTAGCATAAAATTCGCAATCTAACCCGTGACGATTTTAAAGAGACAGCTGGTCGCATGTAACATCCTCCCTTAACAATTTTAACAGATCTGAAATAATACACTGATGTCCTTAAAATGTGTCAAATTGTGCTTACTGACTCCAGCATAAAATCGGTAGTCTAACCCGTGACGATTTTAAAGAGACATCTGGTCGCATGTAACACCCTCGCTTAACAATTTTATCAAATTTGAAATAATACACTGATGTCCTTAAAATGTGTAAAATTGTGCTTAGTGATTTTAGTATAAAATCCGTAGCCTAGCCTGTGATGATTTTAAAGAGACAGCCGATCGCGTGTAACAGCCTTCGCAAACTTGATCGTAAAACGAATTTTCGCAGGGTGATTGCAGCAAGGCTTTCGCGTCGCAAACTGTGCTTACACCATTCTACGGATTAGTGCAGACTCCCTCCGGTGGAATGGTGTTCGCGAGTAGCACCAATTCGCCGTGCATTCATCCGTGGAGCATCGTATTTGAATTTATGATGTGGCACTGACATATTTGAAATTAAGCAAATACCTCGGCATTCACCTAGCATTATGTCAATCCACGAACGCGTGACGTTCAGTATCTCCGTAATGAAATCAATTGACTTCTCCATGACACGCGCGTAATGATCGATGAATCAGTCCGCTGAATGCGTACGGAACAGTTTTTCTAACGTCGTTCCATGGTTTCGAGGCCGGAGATGATGCTCCATAACTCGCGGCCGGCTATACATACGTGATTCTAAACAGGTATCTCGGACAGTTCGCGAGAATACCAAATAGTTTTTCATTGCCTGGTGGGATTCTCTAGTACACATCCAAGGTACCCGAACTTGGGAAACCGATCACGTAAAATAATCCTTCGAATACCTATTAATGTATGGCATCTTCCATGGTCCCGTATAAACAGATACTTTGAAATTCATTCAAAGGACACTCCGACTGAATTCCAAACTTGTGTGTAACAGTGATAGGGGGGTCTAATTTCAGATTTCTTCGAACTGAGATTCGAACGCTTAGTGACTAAGCTTACATTCGTAATTTTATTATAAATATTTATAAATGGATATGTCGTACATCTGACAACAAGCAAGTGCTGATAAGAATAATTTTTTTACGAATGGACTAAAATTTCATAGAAATTGGTTAATTTGTTTACGAATTATAAACGACCAAAAGTAGTAAAAAGGCCGAAGATTATGAAAAATTGCCATTTTTACCACTTTTGATCGTTTATAATTCGTAAAACCAAGTTCAATTAAATTTTCAGAACATGTATAATTCGTAAAACCGATTTCAATGAAATTTTCAGAACATGTATAATTCGTAAAACCAATTTCAATGAAATTTTCAGAACGTATACTAATTCGTACAAGTTCACGAAACACATGTTCCAAGTTTTCGTTATTGGCCCAGCTAAAAAATTGTAAAAATCAATTTTTCCTATTGTTTTTCACAATTCCAACAAAATGTATTTCTTCAACTTATTTGTTAGACGTCGTTTACTAAACTAATTCTTCTAGCCTTATAGTTATTCTGATTTATTGTACGTAGTTAAAACTAAATCCACCACCTCGGTCAAAATTACCAGTTCCAGATTGATTATTTTACAATTACTGAAATAATAAAAATAATTTTACACGAACTGATTGTATAAATATCTTTAGTAATGCACACGTATTATAATTGGAGCCGCACAAAATCTAAATAAAATCAATCTTGATATTTTTATAAGGAACATGTACCAGTTACTTTAAAAGCTCAGTAGATTTGGTGTTACTTACTAACCTAATCTCGCTTATGTTATATGATATTTATAATTTACCTTCTCCCCATACAAACATGACTTTCTCGTTGAAGTTTCAAGATAATTGCGTTAAACAAATATGTCTCTCATGCGGTTTATTTAATCTGATAATGCAATTTAATGCAAAGTCAGATATCATGCATAATTTTATATACTTTTGAAAAGCTTCGTGTGTTCAATTCTTAGGGAACTTTCTCTATCAGTTGACTGGAGTTTAGTATAATAGGGTTGGTTCCTCGGAGTAGACTTTCCAGGTCCGCATTTGACAAGAGTATGCACAAAGTTTTGAAAACGTCGTCACTATGTCTTGATGCTTTAATGCACTCACAAGTTGCATACCACCGAATTTCTGACCACCCTTGATCGAACATGCACTTTCTTTGTGCACTTCGAATTTGATGAATTTGCAACAAAAATTAATAGGTGGAATATAAATCTGTGAAACAAGAATTTAAAAGCAATATTATACTTTTGTCAACTTATTTATTCAAGTTTTGTTTCTTATAGTTCACTTTAACTAACCTTATGGATTACGTTGCAGATTTGTTGGTTCACGATTCACATTGCTATTGCTATTGAAATATCTGTTAAAGATCCTTAATCATGGACCGTAGACTGTCGAAAATTATGAAATAATCTGTTTATAAATATTATTTGTACTAATATTCGTGGAATTATGCTGTTTAACGTTTCTCATACAGAACGTACAGAAACAAGATACAGCAACAAGCTTTTCCTTATTATTTCACCTGTTGTTTATACTTTTATAATTGTTCGTTTGTTTTTCTTTCATAACGTATATTTACATGCTCTGTTTTAAGGGAATATTCGCAATTCGTCCAACAATTATAAAATTGTATCTAATTTAATAAAATAGATAATTCTCATATTGGTACAGATTCCTCTCGTTCTTACAAGTATAATCCTTACTAATAATGCAGTTTAGATACAAAATTACCGTGTCTTAGGAAATGTCTAAGTTTTCAAGGCCCCTACCGTCACATGGTTAATTAATGATTTTTTCACTCATATTCAACTCGATGGAGAAAAAAAGACATTTTCAGAAATACGTATTTTTCTAGACACTCGCTATTTACAATTTTTGTGACATTTCCGAAACTAGCAAACCGATATAGGTGATATTTCACGTAGCAATTTTTGAATTTTCAGTCAGTCACACGTACCAATTTTACTTGTCGATTTTAAAAGAATACTTTTTTGTTTTATTCGATTAGAATTTGACAGAGATATATCCGGTACCGCAAACGACGTTTTCAAAAACCTGTCAGACACAATCCATGTCATCTCCGGGATTTTTCAATAAAATTTTGCATGAAATACTGTTAACACTGTGTGCACTTCTAACTCGGAATAATTACTCGGTACAATACGATTCTGTGTAGAACAAGTTGTTCGATTGTACAACTACTTAACGCGAATTATAAAGCATATTATTAACAGTATCGTAACGGTATAGTTTCCGAAAACATTTCATGTCGCTCCAGTATTAGCAATTCCTATACGATTCTCATTGTTTAACGGGTTAAGTTCTGAGTTTACATGCGGGTACTCGTGGTGATGCGTGCGGGTTCACGTGAGAGGATATTTCTGATCAACCATACGGTGATGCAAGATCAGTAAAAATATATCAAAATAATGTTCAAATATGATGATGAAAATCACCATTGGATCACCGTTGCTAGTAGAGTTTATACAAACATCAACTTTTTAAAAAACAGGTTTTCGAATATTAACTTTCCCATGAAACCAGTTTAAATCGATTTCGAATTTTTACAGATGGAAACCAAGACATATTTACAAATTCAGATATAATGTTTTAATTTTTTTTATTTATATGATTATTATTATATTTTTATTTATGATAATTATACACACACATAATTCTTACAATTAAGAATTAACAAAATAATACCCTTAAAAAATCACAGAAACTAACAAATTTTTTATATTTATGTAGATTATTATTTTACTTCTTTCTTTGTTTAATCAAAATATGACTTCAAAAAGCGTAGAACGTTAATGGATTTATTACTTAGTCGTGTCCTTATTTTGGACAGAAAATGACCAATAATATAAAAAAGCATTAAATAATAAATCTAAATGTTTTGTTCTTCTATTTGTGGCCTCTTAGGCCAAAAACTCCTTCTTTAATGTTTGAGGACTAGAGGAAGTCACTTGTTCAAGTTCTGGCAGATATTTATTTATTGCTATCACCATAGCATTTTTCATCATAAATATGTCTTGATTTTCTTCTTCGTCACTTTTTTTAACATCGCAGTCAACTTATCGTAGAATAATCTTGATGATATATGTCCGGATTACTTGATAAAGTCAGTTTTTGTAACTAATGGAAGAAATTTACTAGTATTATGTATAAATTTAAAACCAGATTTTTTAAATACAAAAACCTTTTTTCAAATTGCACAAGTTTCTTTTAAAAACCGGTTTTTAAGAACCGATAAACCCTATTTGCGAGTATGATTTTCGAACGAATTATTTAGGCGTATACTAAATATGAAAAGTGTTACAGTAGAATTAGACAATGGTATAAGGAGTAATAATGTTGTTTTGATTTTTACTGAACACAAAATAATGAAATAATTGAATCAATGTCTGATTTGCTCATTCCGTACATTAGAGGTATTCATTTTTATATTAATATTTGTTTTATATGTGATAAATTTTATTCATTGCATTCACTTTTACCGTTAATGGAAATATTTACGATATTTCGATAATGAATAATTACAATAATAGTACTTTCAATTTTTCTGAAAGAATTATGCCATTTAACCTACCTTTTTATGGTGTTTCTCGTATGATTTTATCGAAACCAGTTTTCTGCTGGTCTCTTCAATTTTAAGAAAGTTTGTATTTTCTTCCTTCCCTCTTCGGATATTAAAATAATAAACTCGCGAATGAAGGAAGTACACACTCACTTTCATGTATCCTTCTTGCACGCAATTATTATTATTTGTTGGTTTAATTTTAGTATCAACCAGTTTTTCGTGAGCTAGTATTTTTTGAACCGGTTAAATCATGGTAATTCATGCAAATTGCAAGGCTTGTGCTTTATACACTGAAAAAATATCTTCGAAAACACGAGGTGCCACGTAAATATAAATACTTTGGAAAGAAACAGCTTTTTAACTGTGGATCAACTGGGATTTTGAAGAACCTAAGATAATTAGTTTACT
Organism: Lasioglossum villosulum; assembly: GCA_963971365.1. Taxonomy (NCBI): domain Eukaryota; kingdom Metazoa; phylum Arthropoda; class Insecta; order Hymenoptera; family Halictidae; genus Lasioglossum; species Lasioglossum villosulum. The sequence continues at coordinate 13,014,706 of OZ020496.1, read as the reverse complement.
AGATCTTGTGCACAAATAGTTAAACATTGTTAAAAATTCACATGATGAAGCAGTTTCTCACGAGATTCGATCTAGAACTGTATGCAATTATTCCTGGCCCTCACGATTAATCGATAGTAATATTATTTCAATTTGAAATTTTTTAATGCTGAAATTGGACATTCATAAGCTATTTGTAAGATTCTTTGTGAACGGACAACCGGCTACAAATGAATGTGTACACTTTATAATAAATCTACAAATTTTTGTCTTGATATTTGATATTAAATCTTAAAATGTTTATATATTTTGATATCTATCGTTTATGTCGACATTAACTGATTTTTATGAACTTTTCATATAATTATAACTGACACAAATTGACAAGCCGTATTCTTTAAATTTCAGGTCCACATAAAAATAGTCGTTAAATGCAACCTTGAGTACTTCATTCGTAATTCTGCCCAATTACAAATTTTTCAAAATTGTTTCAAGCCATCTAGTAACCTAATGCTTTCCAAAAACTTGTCTCAAAAGATTTAAAATTTAAAGAGTTTTAGAATGTTAATTGGAGTCATTGTAGGTAACTTCCGAGATTGTTTACATACGACGGACGTACATATTCATTCAACCAGGTTATGCAAACTCGGCACGGACTTGTACATCTTGCTAAGCATAATATATTTGAAACCTCGCTTGGCAAGAAAAGATCAACCATCGTGTTTGAAAGAGCATAATTAACCAGATTAACCAACTCCACCTTTCCAGATGATATTTCTTGAGCAGACATATATTTATACCTTTTGTATAGCAAAGTCATTTAATAATTTACCCTACGTATTTCAGAGATAATTTCCCGTGCAGATTTGTATGGCGATTGCAGACCTGTTTGTTTCTCATTCGCTCGGCTTTAGGCTCCCCCGAGTTTAATAGCGTTTCACCTCGGAGCGTGACGGATTAGGCTGATTCAGTGCCCAGCAATTGTGTACGCGATGTGTCTAAAGAAGTTTTCACTTGAAAAAGCACCTTGGTAAAATTGCAGAAAGTTCATGTTTTAATCAAATGAAACATGAATTAGGTTGGCAACTAAATTCGCGACCTTTGGTTTCGTAATTCTCTTATTGTATCAATATAATCTCATTCAGTGACCGTTCCCTTTGAACTGTATATCGTTCGAAAGCTCTGAATTTTGCGATTAATTTGATATAAATACTCGTGCTTAAAAAATATACAGTGACTCCCATTAATATTCGGACGTTATAAAAAAAACGATAACTGGTTAAACATTAACTATACGACTTGAATTTTTTGGGGAAGCTAGAGCAAATAGTTTGCTACAGAATGTGGACAAACATTTTTTCAAAAATTGCAATTGATCGGAGTTGTAGAAAAAATACTGAAAGTTGCATTTTACAACTTGTTCATGTGGACCTATATTGAAAATTTTTAAAATTCGTTTTGTAGATCTGTGTCAATTAAACATATTCTGAAAATTTCGTCAATATTGTTCGACGTTGCAATAAGCTATAAACGTTCAAATATGTTAAAAATTTCAGATTTTCACGATTTTCGGACTATAACTGCAGTAAATCTATAGATCCTCACATCTTTCAATGCCTGTCGTTTTTTCCCGCATCAACCTACATTAGCATCTTCAAAGAAAAAATTTGTTACCTCAAAGGATATCAGTCAATTAATTAATTTATTTATTTAATGCTTTAAAACCAGATGTGGTTTATTTAGCATATTCAGTACACGAGTCCATTAACGTATTACTTGTTGTCTTAATGCGCCTCTTAACTTAACTTAATATTAATTTATAATTCAAAAGGATAATTAAATTAAATTAAATTTATCAGTCAATTAATATACAATGACATTTTTGCGTTTCTGGTATTATATAAAATTCGTAAAAATATGTAATACAGGTCTACAAAACGAATTTTAAAAATTTTCAATATAGGCCCACATAAAAAAGTTGTAAAATGCAACTTTTAGTATTGTTTCTACAACTCCGATCAATTGCAATTTTCGAAAAAATGTTTGTCCACATTCTGTAGCAAACTATTTGCTCTAGCTTCCCAACAAAAATTCAAGTCGTATAGTTCTATGTTAAACCAGTTATCGTTTTTTTATAGCGTCCGAATATTAATGTTAGTCACTGTATATAAATGACTTAATTGCCAGCCGAATAGCTTACATCACATAGGTGTTAAATGGTTTCTAAATTCTTACGGAACATTGTTTGAGAACATTATAAATTATTTTCAGCCCGTGATAAAATCTAATTCGCATAAGTTCGTGCCCGATTGGAAAATAAAATTCGATGGTTAAATTTTGAAGCTTGGCTATTACTCGTGCCCAAAAAATAAATTGTATAAATGATTTTGTTTGAGAAAATGTGCAGGTCGCGAACTTTGTTGCCAACCTAATAGATACATTTTCTGAATGGACCGTTTACCATGAAAATTCGGGACAATCGAACGCAATATGGTGCGCGATTCTTTAACACGGAGCAAAAGTTTCCTTGTAATATTCCACGTTTATTGGTAGCTAGAATTTCATTCTCTTCCGCGAAGTTGCCAGAATTGGCCGACAGTCAAGGGAAGATCAAACATTTCAACTGTAAGTGCATTGTCGGATGCTACGCGTGGTGGCGCAGTCGCGTCTGCCCGCGCACGTCTGTGTTTTCTTATCCAATACTCGACACATTCGAGCCTGTCACGCTGCCAAGAATTTGCGACAACTTTGTCGGCAAATGAAATCCTAAACAGACTCGTGAAATCTAGCGTGCGGCTCTCTACCGTTCTTTCGTTTATCCGGGATCGAGGAACACCGAGGAGGGTAAAGAGACTACGCGATGTCGACTCTCGGTTTGATAATGAATCAAGATAAGGGAAAAGATGCGGATAACTTCGCCAGTATCTTCTACAGTCATCTGCAGCATCTACTAGTGGAATTGATACAATTTTGACTTCTTTAAATGCAAAGGTTTCTTACTTCGATTAACCAGTTTCGTTCAGATTAACCGGTTCGTTCAGATTAACCGGTTCGTTCACATATTCTGCGAGAATGTGATTCGCTTAGAATAAACAACGTTTATGCATAGATACATATAATAGTATTTGTGGATTTGATGCATGCATGACAAAAATTAATAGTTGCAATTTAGAACATTGAAGAGGTTCAGTTAATTTGGAAACATCGTCGTATTATGTTCAAATTAAGACTTCACTTACTGGAAATTATTTAATAACATTTAAAAAATGGAAGATTTGCAGTTACAATTTCCTCAATAAATTGTTTAACAGCAACTGCAATATTTAATTAGAATTTTTCGCGGCGTTCGATCATTATTCATTTTGTACTTGCTCTACTTGTAGCAAATATGTAAGAATTATCATACGTGTGCTATTCAAATAGTAGAGGAAAGAGGAAAGGTGGTGTTTCGTCCTAGACCCGTTAGAGAACTTATCAGTTTGGCTATCTAGCGGGCCCTGTCTTAGACAACGGGATGTTGGAAGGCGTTTGAGGAACGTTAATATGATAGATAGTGGATGATCGAACCTAGGCGCCGCGAAAAATTCTAATTATCTAATATTGCGATCGAGAAAAAGTATAAACAATTATAAACAACTGCAATATTGTTTATGATTTAACAAATTTTTAGGATTAATATTAGTGATTAGGTTATTTAAAAGAAAATTATTCAGCTGTTTTACATACAGTTCATTTATTAAAAGACTCCTCGTCTCTTCTTTTTTGGAATCGATACTCAACATTTTTATTTGGCATGAAGATCCACGGTCTATTAATCATAAATACCGTTGGCCTTTCTAATTTTCTTAGTTCAGTAATACAGCTTATGAATCTACTTGCGTTACTTTGTAATTGCTTAGCTGAATAGACAAAAGTAGCCTTTTATTTATTTAATCGCTACTAATTAAATTTGTATTATATTAGATTAAAAGAACAAAGCGAGAAAGATGTGCTCCTACTTAAGACATAAGAAATGAAGAACGATACTCATAGTAAATTCTCAACAAAATATAACAATAAAAATTCTGACGTCCCTTGTGCAGAATACGTTCCTATATCCGTGCAAAATAATCAATTACGTTTCCAGTGTGATTATTACAGAATCTCTTGGTGGGGTGTAACAAAGCGGTAACAGAAGCTGACGTCAAGGAAAGCCGGAGGACGTAGTTCTAGTGCAATGGTATAGTTCTAGTAATAGTTGTCGTATAAACATACATTCATTTCATAGAAAAGAACAAAGCGAGAAAGATGTGCTCCTACTTAAGACAGAAGAAATGAAGAACAACGATACTCAAAGTAAATTCTCAACAAAATATAACAATAAAAATTCTGACGTCCCTTGTGCAGAATACGTTCCTATATCCGTGCAAAATAATCAATTACGTTTCCAGTGTGATTATTACAGAATCTCTTGGTGGGGTGTAACAAAGTAGTAACAGAAGCTGACGTCAAGGAAAGCCGGAGGACGTAGTTCTTGATTGAAACGGTTTCCCGAAGTAGTTATTATAATTTTGTACGTGATAAAATCCTCTATTTAACCAGCTTCTCAGTGGAAAAGCGTCTTTGAAGTTCGCTCGGTAGCTGAGCGCCTCCAGAGACAGAGAGCCGATCGCCGCACCGGGTCATCATCGAAAAAGACCTTTTCAGTTGAGCCGTCGGCAAATCGGAATACTTAGCCCGACGATGATTTTCCACGGCCATGAAAATTGCCCGGAGAGTCGCGGATGCCCTCCAATCGTTCACGTAATTTTGCATATTTACGGGACCGTGCACAAAAGGCAGCCATTTGTGAAATTACACGTATACACGCGCCGGCATATATGCACACACAAAGGTAAGGGGAGATAGTGTGCACGTATGTTGATGCGTGGCACGTATGCATTCCGGTGCAGCGGAACAATTCGGCTCCTTGTTCTCGACTCTGGTGGTTTTATTCCAACGAACGATCTATTTTCTCCTCGGTAATCACCTGCTCGTTCGTTTCGTCTGCGGGCTTAATACCGAGAACTCAGCCGAGATTTATGACGTTCGTATCCCGCAAGAAACGGGATGCTCGCGATATCAAAGTAGCATTAAGGATCAGTTTCTACGCTTTCGGATGAATATTTCGGAATTTTTATGCCGGCAAATGCCTGGCTTCCCGGATGCATTATGGCTGACACGATGCACTGAGCGACTACGCTAATCGACCACGCAGGATCCGGCTCGCGAGGATACTCCACGATTTCTTCTTCTTCAACGGAGGCTGCTCGTATCCGCTCACGGACGATGAGTTTGATTACGCCAGCTAACTTCCGGTGGTTCGATAGATACTATTTCTTTGCCAACTCTAATGGATTCCTCGATAGCTGAAAAATTATTGCACATGCACCACGGAGAAATACAGTAACTAATTTTGCATTTGCAATTTTTAATATGCGAAATATCTTTGTCATATTTATAGATCGCCATGATGTTTTAGCTGTTTCTAATAGTTCCAAAGGAACGCTTCCTTTTTGAGAAATGTAAATTTTTGCATTTCTTCTGAATGGGAAGTGTATGTAGTTTGATACTCTGTACAACTTTTATTATAGTTTTAGTAAGTTGTATAAATTCATTGATATATCTGCCTTTCTGTACATAGTCAGTTCTTGTTTTAGATATTAGAAGAATTTACTAGTTAATGTATAAAAAAGGAAAACAAAATCGCCATTGTACCAACAGTATGCATGTCGAGAATATAATAGAATTAAATACAATTCTTCGTTCCATAGTAATGCTTTGAAAATCTGTGAAAAAAAGTTACCGCAAAATTGTCCTTGACCTTGAATTTCAAGGGCAAATATTTGTGTTATTGCATTGTATTCCACGCATCATGAGTCAAAACTCAACTCACCCATGGTTCCCTTAACACTTTTTGTCCCATGATGCGTGGAATACAATGCAATAACACAAAAATTTGCCCTTGAAATTCAAGGTCAAGGACAATTTTGCGGCAACTTTTTTTCACAGATCTTCACCCATCCGAAGATGTAGAATACGCCTATGGCAGCCAGGACCAAACATTTCTTTACACCCTGTACAGAAGTCTCGTTATACGAAATCAAAAAATCGGAAATCTGAAACCTACATCATTTATACTTATACAGTATCAGTATACTTGTTTCAGTATGTAGTTGTTTCTAAAGATACGTAAAATATGGTATGGACAAAGTTGAATGGTACAATGGGGCTGACATGATGCAAACAAAATTTTGTTTTTATGTCAGTTTTTTGGAGATATCAAGGTCACCTTCATTTTTTAAAAGGAATGAGGTATTTTTTAGTACATCAATCGATGCAGCTGGACATTCGTTATCAAAAAGTACTAACCCATGTATGTCAAAAAGTTAGTAATTCAGGAGATATTTCAATTTAAGTAACTCTTAAACACTATTACTGTCGTACTAACACGTTAGTGTTTACTTACTAGTGTAACATCTTAGTACGATAGTAATGGTATTTTTGAGTTATTTAAATTGAAATATCTCCTGAACTACTAACTTACACTAGTAAGTAAACGCTAGTGCTAAGACGTTAGTGTTTACTTAACTTACTGTAATGGTATTTCAGAGTTATTTAAATTGAAATATCTCCCGAATTACTAACTTTTTGACATACAGTAATTTCTGAATCGTAGTCCTCGGTCGCCTCTTCAATCGTAGTCCAGTGCCTACCCATTCCACCACCTGTCAACGCTGCGCCGGGCAGCAGGACGGCGATGTTTGATGTCGGCTCGGGTATATCGGTGTGAACACCACTAAATTGACTCGAGTGAATCGAATTTTCAAACTACTTAATTTTCATTATTTTTTTATGAGATTTTACTGGCTTATTCCTGGCATTTTTCTGATTAAAATCATACCAAACACGATATAATTTGGCCAATATTTAGTGGTTTAATCGACGATGAAAGTTTTACTTACAAGAAGGACAGCGTGTTTGATCTATGCCGGCGACGGCGACTCTTCGCGTCTCTTTCTTTCCAATACGCTCTTCTTCGTTGCGTTCGAAACTTTCATCGTCGATTAAACCACTAAATATTGGCCAAATTATATCGTGTTTGGTATGATTTTAATCAGAAAAATGCTACGAATATGTTGGTGAAAGTTCCATAATGATATCATCGAAAATAAAGAAGTTAAGGTCTTAGTGTTTTATTGTGATGACGCACGGGCCTTTAAACTGTGCCGGCGACGGGGACTATTTCATTCTGTCCTTCTCTACGTTCGGCTTGTCGTTTGAAGCCTCGGCGCGGTAGGGTAGACGCAGACATAAATCAAAAAATAGCCACCCTACTTCATCGTAGTCCGTTCAAAACACGGGTGTTGGGACTACGATTCAGAAATTACTGTACATAGGTTAGTACTTTTTGATAACCAATGTCCAGCTGCATCGATTGATGTATTAAAAAATACCTTTTTAATATTGCTACATAAAATGCCATTTTTAAAAATGAAGGTGACTTTGATATCTCTAAAAAAAATGACATAAAGACAAAATTTGTTTGCATCGTGTCAGCCCCACTGTACCATTCAACTCTGTCCTTGCCATATTTTACGTATCTTTAGAAACAACAAAGATATTTGAGGTGCTAACGTTTGGTGACTCACCCTGTATACGTAGATATAAATTTTGTTCACGAATGTATCCAGATTTTTTGGTGAGTTGCGCCGTGGTAAAACGAAATAAAAACGGCTTTGTTGGACGTTCTTGCGCGAAGAGATATTATCAGTCGATTTTACAAAAACATATCAAAATTCTAACACTTCAGCTACGTCCCCAGCGGTCGTTGTAATAAAAGTCCTCAGCGAGAGACGAAACGCTGACCTACCCCGCGTATTCCCGGCGAAACGGGAGGGCGCATAATTTGATAAATAGTCGTCTTCGTGCTGACAATGGCGATTTATAGTTTTCGCACGGCGCGGCCAGCAGAGACGGGCGCATTGTGCGAATGACAAACACGCATTCATCGTGCCACCGACTGCGATGAACAATGCGAGTGCACGGTAATACCGGCTATAAAATGGCGAGTATGTAATTACGGTGAATTCATTAACGGCTGAGGAAGTTTCCTCGCGATGCCGCGCGTGTATATGTATACGTGTGTGCCAAGAGAGTGTGGAGAGCGTAGGGAACCGAGATGCTTAGACAGGTTCGCCCCTGCCTGGAGCTTTTCCAGGGAACGTCAGCGCGGATAGCGTGCACGCTCGCGCACGCTCGTTCTTTATTCGCTTACAGGCTAAAGAGGATTCAGGGTAAACGTAAAGCAGCTACGGTGGCCTGACGTATCGCAGCGGCTAGGCTAGCCTCTGTTTATTTGTTAAATGCTTTCGCAGTTTCCATTAAAGCCTGTTTGCTAAGTACTTTTCGCCGAGGCAAGTTAATTACGTTTCAGTACGTTAATTAACGTTCTCTGATACTGGTTCCTCCGATCTCGCCCGGTACGTTTTTGCTACCGCTCCGAGTGAATGCGTATTCAGTACGACACCTTCTTCGCCTTCTTTCTTTTTCTTCGCCATCTCCTTTTATGTTTTCTTCTTCTACGTCTGCTGCTGCTTCTGTCCCGCCACCCCTATGCGATCTTATGGTCGCGTATCGATACTATTATTAGGTGTCTACGGGAAGCAAATAGCTACGGCGGAAGACGCGAATATCCCATTCAATGGCCGGTCTGTAGCTGCTCTCTATTTGAAATCGTACCACTGCTCGAGAATACAATGGCTTACAAGACGATGCCGCGTCTTGTATTTTTATACAGTTTTCCAGTCTTCCTGAGGGGAATGTTTTAGACTGCAACGACTGAATCATTTCACTGTACTACCTTTTGTACGTTACAATGTGTCCGGAACTGTTGAATCTTTCGTTTTGTACATTTTGAAAATTGTCAAGTAAGAGGAATGTTTGGATTGTTGTGTAGGTTATGCGTGTCTTTGATGGAAATCTTCAACAATTCCATCGTGTATCTACTTTGTAAATTATAAAGCTTGTTGTAAGTGAACGTAGAAATAGTAAATATGTTGATTTGTTCAATACGTTATTTGTGATGAAATTCGGAAATATAGTATGTGATCTACATTTTAGTAAAAATAATTTTTGGTTACTTATATCTTTGCAATTGATAAACATGTGTTCAACCAGTCCTTCAATGTTTGGATTGCACGGACTGAATTACTTAAACCCTTAGCCTAACTCGAGTGACGCCTCAGAGGCGTCACTTAAAATTGCTGTTTAATTAATTATTTAAAATATTGTTTATATTATTAAATATGTCGGTATCTAGTCGATTACTAAACAGTTAGGTATTGTATGAGGTATTATATCAATATCATATTCATACAATTTTTAAAATCATAGGTAATGGAAATATTCCAGATAGGAAAACATGTTTAATTTTTTAGTTAAAGTAGCTCAATTCATTGAATCAAAAGAAAATTAAACATTTCTGAAAGGTTTCTAGTCCTAGTTAAAAGGTTCAAGATTAATTAAAGAATTTAGGCAAGAATCTACAAGAATGTGCAATCTAATCTGCAAGAATTTACAATTTATAATAATTATATTAGAAGAGGAAGTCTCTGCTAAATCTAAACATTTTTTATTTTGCATAAAGATCCACAGTCTAATTATGAGTTACTCCTTTAATATAGAAGAAATAATATATTGGCATTTTCAATTTTTTCTATTTTCCAAAAATTTTGAATTTAATCTGCTCAATTTTCGTACAAATGCATAAAGATCCGCAGTCTATTCATAATACTTCAAATGTTGTTAGACATCAATCATTTGCAGTTTTTAATGGAAAATCAATACCTAAATTGTAATACAATAGATATTAATCGTCACAATTCCTATCACATTAATCATTTTATGAAATTCATCACGAATTAATCGTAGATAATACAGAATGATTTAATCATCGATTACTCATTCAAAAATTTTAAATAAAATTCTCTTTGTTCTAGAATCTGCACACGACACAATGATTTTCTCACTGTGTTTGCCATTTTAACGAATTTATAATAAAGGAACGACGAGAATATTTCATAGTTTAATAATCAGCTGTTGTATCCATTCGACAATTAAACAATTAATGTAATTGATAATCCAATTGTGAATCGAATACACAATAATCGAATGCTTCAATCGTAATCGTTAATTGTATGAAATATTATGCAACATCGATCGCAGAATTATTTTCAACGCAATGCTTCACAATAACTTGAGATGCTGAATATTAAAATGTATTCATCTTGGACATTGTTTTGTTTGGTAAGGTTCGATGCTTGGAAGTTTATCATTAATGATACTTCGAGAGAAGCTTCAAGTGGAAATATTTAGACTTTTAAATGAAACATTAAAGAAACAACAAATACATTTTATCTGTCACTTTTCATGCTGAATTAAAACCATAGGAGCGTTAGTTTAGACAACCTCGACAAACTCCACAAAGCTGCCAAAATGTAATCTTTTAAATTACATTCTAAAAACAAAAGTGCTCATATTTGGTTTAAAATATGTCGAATGAATTTTGTGACCAATACGAAGTGTGCTGAACAACTTTATTAAATTAGTACAGTAAACAGTAAACGAAAGATAGAATAATGCCTGGCATGAATTGTTTCCTTCGAATAGCGAATAGAATTATTTTGTTTCGAACTTAATTGTATACCGTAGCACTGGCATATACTTACAAATTCAATTTATCGTTGCCATATCAGAGGATGACTTAGCATCTGCTCTGTTTGCACGTGAGAGTTTAGTAAACAATATCGAACGCAACAAAATAAATATGCTAGGTGTGTGTGGGATATCGAATGCTCTTAAAAACAATACGGTAAATAAATGAATGAATAAATAAACGCACGATATAAATCCTATAAATATGAACTGATTTTTATCGGGAGGTGATTTCTCTGTGTTCTACAAGAATGTGCTGTGAACATTCGCAGTTTAGTAACAACCATGAAATGTTTTAATAATTTTCAGGGAATGAGAAGAGGAATGTGATAAAAAACCGTAATACGAATTCTCTTGAAAACCTCTAAACGATGTATTCAAGTACGACGTAAAAGTGTGATAATGCGTGGATCAGCGTTCAAGATGAGATAGAAATCCGGCGTACCGTGCACAATAATATAATTTACCTTATTTCAACAATACGTGGCTAACGAATAATATGCACGTTGCGAAAAACATTCTAACGATCTCGTGGTCCCAGCTCATTCAACCGGAATATTTAAGATATTTTTAAGAGGCCCTGGCGGTGGAGGATATCCTCGGAACAAGATAATGTCCACAAGACAGTGAATTCTGCGGAATTCAATTGGGAACGGCGGACGTCCCCGTGGTATATTACGAACCCGCATGTTCCCGTAAAATGAGGGAGAGATAGAGGAGAAAATGCACAATGAAACGACCCTATTAATTATTCCAATTAACCGCGACTGTCCCTTCCGTGATTCTTAATTTAGCAGAGACAGGGTGTTCTCCGGTAACCTAAGTACGCGCTGAACACCGCCGGAAAACCCGATATCTGTGAAACTGTCGTGGAACTTCAATGATTTTCATAGTATCAACTTTATCACATCTCGTTACAACGACCACTTGTTACAGAATGGTACGCTCGTAAATACAATTATGTTATCCCAAACGTTCCTTTAACTATGTGCTCGTTTTATATTGTTGGAAAACACGAGCGGATACAAATGTCGCAATTATTAACACTTTATCTACCGGTAGCCTATTAATAGGCCTTTCAATAATTGTGCTGCATCAAATGGAAGCTTGAAAATCTTCTTTTACACAATAATCCTGATGGAAATTATTGGATTTTGTTATTGAGGGTGCGTTGTTGGGTTAAGATTAAAATTGCTATTACTATTCAAGGATTCTTTTAATAAATCCTAAGCCATGAACCACAGACTTTCTACAATTATGTTGTTAGGTAACAGGAGCATATACAAATGACGACATAGTATCACTTTATCTACTGGTAGCCTATTAATAGGCCTTTCAATAATTGTGCTGCATCAAATGGAAGGTTGAAAATCTTCTTTTACACAATAATCATGATGGAAATTATTGGATTTTGTTATTGAGGGTGCGTTGTTGGGTTAAGATTAAAATTGCTATTACTATTCAAGGATTCTTTTAATAAATCCTAAGCCATGAACCACAGACTTTCTACAATTATGTTGTTAGGTAACAGGAGAATATACAAATGACGACATAGTATCACTTTATCTACTGGTAGCCTATTAATAGGCCTTTCAATAATTGTGCTGCACCAAATTAAAGCTTGGAAATCTTCTTTTACACAACAATCCTGATAGAAATTATTGGACTTTGTTATTGAGGGTGCGTTGTTGGGTTAAGATTAAAATTGCTATTACTATTCAAGGATTCTTTTAATGAATCCTCAGCCATGAACCACAGACATTCAACAATTACATTGTTAGGTAACAAGAGCATGTACAAATGACGACATAGTATCACTTTATCTACCGGTAGCCTATTAATAGGCCTTTCCATAATTGTGCTGCATCAAATGGAAGCTTGAAAATCTTCTTTTACACAATAATCTTGATGGAAATTATTGGATTTTGTTATTGAGGGTGCGTTGTTGGATTAAGATTAAAATTGCTATTACTATTCAAGGATTCTTTTAATAAATCCTAAGCCATGAACCACAGACTTTCTACAATTATGTTGTTAGGTAACAGGAGCATATACAAATGACGACATAGTATCACTTTATCTACTGGTAGCCTATTAATAGGCCTTTCAATAATTGTGCTGCATCAAATGGAAGGTTGAAAATCTTCTTTTACACAATAATCATGATGGAAATTATTGGATTTTGTTATTGAGGGTGCGTTGTTGGGTTAAGATTAAAATTGCTATTACTATTCAAGGATTCTTTTAATAAATCCTAAGCCATGAACCACAGACTTTCTACAATTATGTTGTTAGGTAACAGGAGAATATACAAATGACGACATAGTATCACTTTATCTACTGGTAGCCTATTAATAGGCCTTTCAATAATTGTGCTGCACCAAATTAAAGCTTGGAAATCTTCTTTTACACAACAATCCTGATAGAAATTATTGGACTTTGTTATTGAGGGTGCGTTGTTGGGTTAAGATTAAAATTGCTATTACTATTCAAGGATTCTTTTAATGAATCCTCAGCCATGAACCACAGACATTCAACAATTACATTGTTAGGTAACAAGAGCATGTACAAATGACGACATAGTATCACTTTATCTACCGGTAGCCTATTAATAGGCCTTTCCATAATTGTGCTGCATCAAATGGAAGCTTGAAAATCTTCTTTTACACAATAATCTTGATGGAAATTATTGGATTTTGTTATTGAGGGTGCGTTGTTGGATTAAGATTAAAATTGCTATTACTATTCAAGGATTCTTTTAATAAATCCTAAGCCATGAACCACAGACTTTCTACAATTATGTTGTTAGGTAACAGGAGCATATACAAATGACGACATAGTATCACTTTATCTACTGGTAGCCTATTAATAGGCCTTTCAATAATTGTGCTGCATCAAATGGAAGGTTGAAAATCTTCTTTTACACAATAATCATGATGGAAATTATTGGATTTTGTTATTGAGGGTGCGTTGTTGGGTTAAGATTAAAATTGCTATTAGTATTCAAGGATTCTTTTAATAAATCCTAAGCCATGAACCACAGACTTTCTACAATTATGTTGTTAGGTAACAGGAGAATATACAAATGACGACATAGTATCACTTTATCTACTGGTAGCCTATTAATAGGCCTTTCAATAATTGTGCTGCACCAAATTAAAGCTTGGAAATCTTCTTTTACACAACAATCCTGATAGAAATTATTGGATTTTGTTATTGAGGGTGCGTTGTTGGGTTAAGATTAAAATTGCTATTACTATTCAAGGATTCTTTTAATAAATCCTAAGCCATGAACCACAGACTTTCTACAATTATGTTGTTAGGTAGTAGGAGCATATACAAATGACGACATAGTATCACTTTATCTACCGGTAGCCTATTAATAGGCCTTTCAATAATTGTGCTGCACCAAATTAAAGCTTGAAAATCTTATTTTACACAAAATAATCCTGATGGACATCATTGGATTTTTTCATGTAGAATCACCCCGTCCGTGGTTGTACTACCGACGCTGGGACACTTTGTATAAAAAGAAATTGAATGTTCTTCAGTAAAGTAAAATGCTCCCCTAAATCGTAGTGGATATTTATTTATCAGACTATTTACGTGCTCTATGACGGGCCAGGTGAAAAAAGCAGGTGCAAATGGCCGGCTCGTCAGTCCAAATGTCGTGTCTTATTTCTACACAGTCTCTGCTGATTATCAAGATACTAACGTGCTTGGAAACATGTCTATGATGATGGCTTTCCGTGCATCTTGTGCACTCGAGTCGACAGTCGGAGCCCTCGGTAATTTTGAATGGAAGGAGTGCCGCGATTCGAATTAATAACTTCATTTTTGCCCCGTTACATGGGGGAGTGCACCGGTCGCGGTTCCACGCAAAATGTCGATACAGCTCGCGATCGTTTCGCGCTCGGAATTAATGACGTCACATTACATTAGCCAATTTTGCATCAATTGTAACAGTCATTTCAAATTATACTTTGATGTAATCTGTGACCTATAACGCGATCGTATCGACATTACGAAGCACGGGACGATTTTAATGCGCAGTATAGAACCAAGTTTTTATCTGCAAAACAGTTTTTAATTATACGATGACCATGATAATCGTATCTAATTAACAACTACTTTATGGTGCAAATTATCGTGTCCGACCCGTCACAGAAACACGATAACGTAATGTAATTTGTTAATACAATTTGGAATTACCGTACTGCAGACCGATAATATAAATTATCGTAGTTACACGTTAATTCACGCGATTTTAGACCATCCAAACATTCCTATGTTGCTATTAGAAATGTAATACTACCGGATTGATAAGTACTGTTAATTTGAAAAATTTATGGGTTTCGTTGTTAAAATAATTAAGGGAAGAAATAACATTCAATTTGATTTCTGTTTCTTGCAACGGATGCAGACAATTTTTATTTTGTATAAAGATTCGCAGTCTAATTATGAAATACGAAGAAACAAGTTGTTAGGGCAACGCAGTAGAACTTGTGTACTGTTCTATTAAACTCAATTTTAAATGTAAACATGCTTAAAATCCTCTTCTGTAATCCGACACTAAAAGATTTATATTTTGCTGTCACTATCGCAACTATACGACGTGTACAATCTCATAGTTGATTTAAACATAGCCAAACTAATTGTATACACTTTATTGTTGCAATACTCAAAGAGATTCCACGAACTTCTTCTACTAAATTATTTCAATATTTCATAAAGTAACTACATCCTTTGTATTTAATAAAACATTTCGACAATGTTGGCGACTAACGAAACAAATGCCGATTAAATATGCTTTTAAAATTAAAATGCAAAGATGACTTCAAGATATTTGCTCAAGGATTTATTCTAAATCTGTTCTATTACTCTTTGCCATTTCAAAAATTGCAAACAAAAAGACAGCATTAAAAAAAATTATTATATTTATATTATTTTATATATTTTTAATAAACTTATCATTACACAAAAATAAGCCTGTTCAATTAAAACAGTGAAAACATCAAAAGACTTTAACAGTGTTAATATATTATTCTCACCACATTAAAATTATTAATATGCATTTATATTCAGCTCCTGGGTCTTGCAATTCATGCTCAAACTCTTTATTTTCCATAAACATTCGAAGTCTACTTATCATGTTATTGATATTGAATTTTAATTGAAAAATGCTAGAAAATTTTGTTCCAGCCCGATAGTTTCAATATGACCATTTGTATCAACACAGTTGCAATACTTAATGAAATCTAGTATAACCTCTTTATGAAACACGAGAAAACCGTAACAAAGAAATTTCATACACCCTGGGTGCTTCCAGCGTGCGTTGCTGGCTTCAAAGAAAGGCGTACATAAAATGAGTTTAGCCTCCTCCGCGTGATACACGGAACGGTGGTCGTCATAAATATGTGACGTCGACAGCAGACGTGTCGAGGCATTTAAAACAGTTGCAAGTGATAAGCGTTTCCGGTTCGAAATCCCTCTCGTAGCTCGAAAATCAAGCCTATACTTGCCAGTCGCAATTAGCGATCTACGCCGACAGTAATTGCAAAATCGATATAACTTCTAAATTTTCTCGTGACCGGATTTATATCTACGCAATTCCAGCGGACACGCCGATAACAAACCAGTCTGGATTGCGGGTGTCGAACATCGCGATCCAATCGAACGCAAAGTGCGTTTCGGGGGTGGCGAGGTCTAGCTCGTGCACGGACATGTGTATCACGCTGCAGACCATAAGTATTCCAACACTTGCTGGAACCTGGCCAACAGCTATTTATCATTATTATAATGTGACTACGCTACGGGAGAACCATACATTATATCGTGGATCTAGAAGTATCTTCTTTTCACTCGCTACTCCTTTTCAAATCTCACTTTCTAGCAACTCAAGTTATACCGTTATTACTGACTTCGGTTCACTTCGGTTTTATATTCCTTATTTCATACTGCGGTGCCGTAAATTGTATCGTAGGTCTAAAACTGTGATTCCGTTTCGCTTGTTACTTGTCTCTAAATCTCACTTTCTAATATCTTTCATCATTGTTGTAAACAGTTTTACGTTCTGGTTGGTGACATTTTATTTGAAATAAGATCACAAATCATGCTTTCAAATGAAGGATTATTTTGAATGTTTTATCAGATTCATTTTATAACTAGTTTTCATTTGGTGTTTAAATCAAATAGTATTTTATTTAAATTACATCCCTGGTAGCACAAAATATTGTATATATATTCATATAATGTTAAAAAGAGATTCAATTTTCTTTTAATATTCAAATATTCATATAATATTTATTTTATATTAAGTAACAAATTTTTTTTTTAAATATGCAGGCAAAAATATCTGTCTCGAAATATTAAATGAATCTTTATTTAATATTAGAAATAGAATACTTTTTCCTAATATACAGATCATATTTATTTCATATCATGAAAAAAAATTTTTCTCTGTATAAAATGAATCTTTATGTAATATTAGAAATAGAATATTTTTTTAAATATGCAGATACTATGACATACGAATCTTTATTTAATATTATAGAATATGTTTTCCTAATATACAAATAATATTTATTTCATATCATGGAAAAACATTTTTTCTCTTTATAAAATGAATCTTCATGTAATATTAGAAATAGAATAACTTTCTTTAAATATGATAGAAATATTTTATGTTTACCATGGAAAAATATTTGTTCCAGAATGTATACATGTAATATATATTGACGAATAAAGAATTAGTGAAGAAATTATTTACATTGTAGAATTATGTAAAATTGAATAAATAAAATCTCAGTAGATATTATACTTTTAGTACTTTGTTATAGTAGATATTGAATGAATTGAAAGAATATGGAATATATATTTTTTATATTATTGATTCGTGGGAATCTAACGTAGAGTCGGGAAACGTAAAAATATAGGTTTATCCAGTTGAACGATCCGTGACATCGTATCCCATAATTCAAATACCGGATATCAATCTGTTTGATCCTCAGGATTAGTTACACATGTAAATCCTGTGAATACATTAGTCATGGCTCCGGTAGTTAAGCTTGTGACTACTGGAGAGAAATTTTAAGGCTCAGAATATCTAAAACGATTATTCCTATACTGTGATTTTGTGCTACACGAAACTAGTTAATTTTCTTTCAAATATCATTTTCTCAAGAAGTTATGCTTATCTAAACGGAGCTAGTTAATTTTTTTTCAAATAGCGTTTCCAGGAAAAGTTATTACACATATTCATGCACATAATTTGCTGGACGTTGGCCGAAGTTACCTGACGCTTTATGAGAATTCATCAAGAAATTCTCAACTGCTAATCATCGATTTCAAAGTAACTTAAAAAATTGCCAGTTGACAGTGTTGAGAATTCTTTATTACTACTAATACGAAGTATTTAGACATTGCAAATATCAATCGTATTTATACATTATATATGTATATTATTAAAACATATTTGTACAATCTATCAAGATGATTGTCTGTCACTAAAAATATGAATATTATTCATTAAATATAATATATTCATTAATTATAATTATTCATTAAATTGAATATAATTCATTTCCGCACATTTCTGCATTTGAAAATTTGCATGAAAAGAAAGTTTAAAGTATGCTCGAATGCTACCAATAAAATTTTTCCGTCAATTGGCGTTTATTGTTTACTTCGAGCTACTTGAATATTGCATGCATAATTGTAATACATATAATTAACCCCTTGCACTCGGTTGTCCCCTCTGAGGCACCACTAAAAATTGCTGTAACGTTATTCAAAATATATATATATATTGTTGGCATTATTCAATATATCGATATATAATCTATTACTACACATTTAGGTATTATACCAATTTCGTATCGATAAAATTTCAAAAATCATACAGAATGGAAGTATTCCAGATCAGAAGAAATGTTTAATTTTCTAGTTAAAATAACTCCGAGTGCAAAGGGTTAACGACATTAATGAAGATAATAGAACGTACTTTAGCGGTTAGTTTTCATCAGAAAAATTTACTTTAGAATATATAAAAGTAGGTACAAAACATATTTTGAAAATATCGGTTGATATTAATTGGATATAAGATTTTTTAAGGACCTCCTTACAAATTGTAGGAAAATATGAATCCAAAATGTTTACACAGATTTGTTGACAAAACAGACTTTGGCAGTTTTATTCACAGAGAACTGTTAATATTCTGACTGTCTAGACCAGTGGTCGGCAAACTTATTAGCCAAAGAGCCAAATATGAACGTTACAACAATTTTAAAAACAATTGGGAGCCAAATCTGCTTGTTTGGTAAACTTTTATTACACTAAATAATTATACATGTTCTCAATTTATAGAAGAATTTTAATTTATCAAAATAAGATGTAATTTTTTTCTTACCAAGTTTTTTTTTAAATAAAAATATTATTGCGCCTTTCGTGGATATTTGTGCCAGTCGCACTTTGCCGACCACTGGTCTAGACATTACTTCATATGACTAGCTGTATTTTTTACGCAATCACTTTATGTGTTTTGTTCAACTAATTACCACTGATCGCAACGTTGTGGATCGTCTAGGTGGTACACGAGGACATATGCATAAACATCCGCAGTCTATATGGCAGCGGTATCGATTGTTAACTATATGTAGTAGAAGCGTTCAAATTATAACAAGGGCGGAAGCTCTTGATCAGATCCCACCAAGTACCTAAATATCTGTGGACGGCAGTGTACGCGTTCACCGCGTGGTAACCGCGGCTGATCGATCGATTGGCTGTTTACTGGAAAGCCCGGTGACTCGTATTTTTCCGTCATTTGCTCTGGTTCCAGGGCTCCAGGGTTCCAAGCCGATTCCGCTGTCGGCGTCCCGCTATCGCGTGTAATCGCGATCTCAGCCCACCCCTATCCCTCAAATCCCCGCGGATCCGTCGTTACATTCAACGCGTTGTTTACCGCTGCCAGATTTCCACAGAACAATCGATCGTTATCTTCGGCCATTCTGTAATCTCCCTTTTCCTAGTTTTATACCTTTAAAGGGGCCGAACGAGAAGAACTTGCGACGCACAGTGGTCCTAATCGATGAATTGGCTGTTCATTTGATCAAAAGTCAACCCTCTCGTATCGACTTTTATCACCCGGCCATATTTAATAGAAAACCGTAAATAATCAAATGAGAACACGGTGAGTTTTAGAAAAGGAATCCGCTGTTTAATTGATATTTCTGAGAGTATGTGTTATTGCGGATTATCTAATACTTCAAATGCAATAAATTAATCAGTGTACGTTATAATTGATCATTATAATTATACTGTGTGCTTCTTTCTTTTTCACAGTAGTGTATATCACTTCCAAAGTTTTACTTGGAAATTCGTAAAGCTGCTGCGCAAATGAAGCTTTAAAACGGTTTTGGGAAGATGGCTGCCACGTGCTTCTAGTTTAAGATATTTAACTTAATTTTTTATTGGACTTTACATCGATATTATATCGGAAAATGTACATATTAATTTCTTAAAGAAACACAATTTTATGTATAAAAACTTTGATTAGTTTCTCTTATAATATTTCAACTATATCTACGTAATGTATATAAACTTATTTATATCGATCGTATTATTGTTAAACACAATTGTTGAATGATATCGGCGCTACGGTTCGATCATTGAAAACAAAAATAAAAATTAACTTGGCAATTTTGCTAATTATCAAAAAATCGACGTTTCGGTCACTAATTTGGACCATTTTCAAGATTAAATTGAGATTGCGTCTGTAAGAAATATAAACGTCGATTTTTTGATAATTAGCAAAATTGCTTAGTTAATTTTTATTTTTGTTTTCAACGATCAAACCGTGGCACCGATATCATTCTACAATTGTGTTCTACATAATGTATGTTTGGAACCCTTAAAAAATGTTACCAAATGCATACTGGTTATCAAAATACTACCCTTCGAATGAATTTTTTATAAGTGTAGTATCAAAATACAGTCTGCACTCTGTATTCTGTATAATGTCAACTACTTCTTCATATCAGTGTGTTTTATTTCATCTCTTTACACAATCAATTAAAACTTCTATATATCGTATTATTAATTATGCAAAAATAAGGTTTTGAAGAATTAACGTTGAAATAATAATGTTCAATTCCACCTTAAAATCTGCGTGACCTGTATAAATGTGAACCAATTGCATTCACAGGATATTTCCATAAAAAACAAATCTATTTATTCTATTGGCATCGAATTTCACATATGAAAACAAAACAAAATTTTCACAAACATTTTTTAAACGCTTCTTGTTTGAAATTGTCCTTCATACGAGTCTGTCAAAGTACTTTGATCACTGCTGGAAGCAATTTTTGTGGTCTCGTGTTTCATTTCGAACGGATTCAATAAAACCGCTCGAACTTGCATTTTTACATCTTTATGCCAACAATGTCAAATGGACATCACGGAACAATAAACGCAAAAACGATTTGCACGGATCAATAGAGTGAACGGTGCGCTTCTGCGAAGGTATAACACGCGACATATTTAAATAACAGTTTATTTTAAAATGGACGACAAACACTTATGCATTCTTAGGATAATATAGTAATATTTATTTTGAGATTAACCTGAATATCTTATAAATCAAAGGTTCCTAGATGGACTACTTTAAACAATTCAAACTGTAAGTTTTATCAATTCAACATACGTACAATTTTGGAAAATGTTCTAAGTAAAACTCAATTGAATACAAAGTATACATGCAAACAAACTTTTCCTACAATCCATGGAAAAGAATTAAAATCGACCCCGAAATTTCGTCAATAATACCATGCATGAACTGTTTATAAAATAATATTAAATACCAGAAACCTAGTTTTCATATTTTCAGTTTCGAGATAGTCCAGCGTTTCCAATTAAACGAAATACACTGCGCAACCGTGGAATCATATCAGATAACAAAATAGACTTTGTTATCGTGTTACTACTGATTATAACCAATTGCAGTTTACAGAAGATTAATTTTAATTAAATTTAAATGTTCTTTTACCTGCAGTGCTCGTTTGACGTAGGATTAAAACAACTTATTCTCCGTCTTTAGCCTTAGTCTTTTAGTCTTTAATGTCATCCTATCAGCTTCATTATTATAATTCGGCATTTTGCTTCCTCGATCCCGGTTTTGTTAATACACAGTTGGCAGAGTGTTATTAATATTGCTTATCCTAGTATACGATTGTTTGTCACACAGAAATTGATGTATTTTTGCGAAATCAGTAGTGTGAAAATTAAATTTGATTATTCAAATTAAGCCATTAATTCACTAAATTTGATTTAATCCGTAGCTTTGATCGAATTAATACTCTCCATGATCATCAGCGATTCTTCGGGCGTATTATCAGATCTAGATTAAACGAAGAACAAATGAAATAATGATGAGTAACGAATCGGTGGATTTTCCATTAGCCAAAAGTTATTCGAAGCACGAATAGAACGATTGCTGATCCTGTAACTATCGAAACGTAGGCGGAGCCATTAAAGTGAAAACGGTGTTCAGTTACGAACTTCGTTTGTACGGGGAACTGTCGCGATTCTACAAATTAATTTATCAGAAGTTTGCGAACAGTTCGAAGTTATCCTATAACAACATTGCCGTCATATAATCACGTGCGTTTAATTCCAGCCGTCGGTCGTATTCATGGAAAATGACCAATACATTTTGGCGAAGTGGCTCCACACTCTTGTTTCCTTGAATAGACTGCGAACCGTCTACCTTCGAATTAATTGCTCCGCTAATATCAGTGCCATAATTAATGACCGCGCCTGTGAACATTTCCCAGCGCGTTTTGATCCATAGATCAAAACTCGCTCCATTGTTCGGCTGTATTTGAAATTCCATTATCAAACAATTAAATTTTTTCCAAACCTAACATAGCAGAACTTAACAGAAAAAATCGTCATTAGTCTTAGAACGCTTTCTACATATTTTATATGAAGACGTTCCTTAAACTTTCCATTGGTATTATTATTTGATTTTTACTTTCATAAAAATTTAGCGGATCCAACTCATTTATTTCGTATAACGATGGGCAAATATTACAGCGATTAAATAATTCATATAGCAAATTATTTCATACAGCATCATCAATTTCATGAGATGCTAGATTTTTTAATTCAATACAATGTGGAAAACTATTTTCCACATTGTTATAGTTTTGTATGTCACTGATTCATTCTTCAATCACTATAATACAACGTTGAGTCTACTTATAAATATTGTTTAATACATATTACAGCGAATAAATAATTCATACAGCATCATCAATTTCATGAGATGCTAGATTTTTTAATTCAATACAATGTGGAAAACTATTTTCCACATTGTTATAGATTTGTATGTCACTGATTCATTCTTCAATCACTATAATACAACGTTGAGTCTAGTTATAAATATTGTTTAATACATATTACAGCGAATAAATAATTCATACAGCAAATTATTTCACACAGCATCATCAATTTCATGAGATTTTGATTTTTTAATTCAATACAATGTGGAAAACTATTTTCCACATTGTTATAGATTTGTATGTCACTGATTCATTCTGCAATCACTATAATACAACGTTGAGTCTACTTATAAATATTGTTTAATACATATTACAGCGAATAAATAATTCCTTTATCAAATTATTTCATACAGCATCATCAACTTCATGAGATGTTGATTTTTTTAATTCAATACAATGTGGAAAACTATTTTCCACATTGTTATAGATTTGTATGTCACTGATTCATTCTTCAATTACTATAATACAACGTTGAGTCTACTTATAAATATTGCTTAATACATATTACAGCGAATAAATAATTCATATAGCAAATTATTTCACACAGCATCATCAATTTCATGAGATGCTAGATTCTTTAATTCCATACAATGTGGAAAACTATTTTCCACATTGTTATAGATTTGTATGTCACTGATTCATTCTTCAATCACTATAATACAACGTTGAGTCTACTTATAAATATTGTTTAATACATATTTTTAACAATCACATACCTACTTATGCTATTTCGGTATCAGTGCCATTTCTGATCAGTACACTGAAGATCTTTGTGCATTTATGAAGAAATTGGTTAGTTAAAATATAAAACGGGAAAAGATTTTTAAAATGTGAGAATACCACAATGTTGTTTTTAATGTAACAAAATCGTTAAAAGATCAAATCAATTTTTATATTATTTCTGCTGTCCACAATCAACGTAAAACATTTTAATTTTGCATAGAGATTCGCAATCTACTTCAGTAACGCTATTTTCGTCAAATTAAAAATAAAACGAGATGTATTTGATTCCTGTTGGCATGCAGAATGCAATATTGATAAAGCATACTTATATTAAATTTGATTATCTCTACAGAAATAAGCCCGCTGCATGCACACATTGTCTCGCAAACCAGTATAGAACTGTGATTAATATTCGATAAAACGTTCCCCAAGCAGTAACAGACCAGCTGTCCATCGCGCACGCGATCAGCTACTGCGTCTGAGAGATGCATCGATTAACAACAATTAATACGAACATTTTATATACACGAACGCGCATCCTGCATCATCTTCAGCAATATATCTTACCGTGGCAGGCGGTCTATTAATTTAAGAACGCACGTGTCAGCGAATAAGACGGAACATGTAGTTTGCCGTTAACGACGGAATCGCGTGAGTCCGCGATCGGATAATTGCGATTTATTTGCGTAAATTAACCAATACATTTGACACGGCTGCTACCATGCGCTTCGGTAACTTTGTGCGATGCGAGGTGATTGCACTCGCGATACAATGATGCACCATTGCCACGTATCATACGTAACCCAGCGAAATTGATGAGATCTGTTAACAAATGCGTTACCTTTCTACACGCGCGACTTGCAACCGGTAGCACAACTATGCTGGTTTTGACGGTCGTTTAATCGACGTGGATTTGAATCACTCCATCAAATCCACGCGATTCTACACACATTTCTCAATAAATTGACATATAACTAGACTCCAGATGGTTGCGCAAAATAAACAGGTTCTGCATCAACTGCAAGATGCAGGGAGCTAAATATAAATTTATATTCTTCATTAATAATTTTAATGCGAAGAGAATAATATATTAACACTCGACGTCTTGTATATTTTCACTGTTGCAAATTGCACTGGATCATTTTTGTTATAAATGTGTTAAATCCGAAGTCTACATATGTATGAAGATTATTTTTGGTTCTACATATGTACATATTACATTATTTGGGACTTGGTACAAATATGACAATGAATAACCCGTCTTGCTAAACATATGTAAACCAAATTGTCGAGAACTGGAGAAATAATTGTGTCCCAACTCTATATTCCCCTTCCATGACGCTACTCACTCATTTTTCGAGGTCACGTGACGTGATGCGTGCAGCCAATACGCGTTGCATTTGCGTCGTGACTAATTCGGCACTGGCAGAGAGAGTGGATACCCGTATTCTCCTCAATTCGTGCTCCCTCCCCTCATCTGGCAACTCTGCTATTTTTGAAAGCTATACAGGGTGTTTCGTCTAACACAGGCCACCTGAATAACGCGGCTGTATTGCTGTTAGGAAGAAATAAATTAGATGGAAGTTGCATGGTTTCGAGGCGGCAGTAATCTGATGTTAGTAGCTTTTTTGTAGATGGACGCGTAAAGGACATATGAAGGTCAACTTCATTTTTTTTAATGGAATGAGGTATTTTTTAACACATCAATCGATGCAGCTGGACATTCGTTATAAAATGTACTAACCCATGTTCACACAATTTCTATTGTGTTATATCTGTTCTATTTTCCCCTATACATTATACAGGGTGTCCCAAAATTCCTCCGACACCCGAACGTGTCATCGCATGTCTAGATTGCGCTCTGATTGGTCCGTGTTTTTCGTTAATAACTCCTAAACAAGCCGCGGACGCCATGTTTGTAAAGGAAAATGTCGCTTCAAATGACCCAAGGAACCTCCCATTTTTGGGTGTCGGAGGGATTTTGGGACACCCTGTATTTATCGCTGGATTATAGATCTGTCTTCTTCGAAACATAAATCGAATTTTATGAACAGTGTGAGAATATGTTCTCAACCATCACTAAGAATTTTTTAAGATTGATTACTGAAAAAGGTGTAGAAGATAATTTGAAAATTATGGAAATTTTGATGGAATATATGACGTTTGGAAAATGTTACTGCCTAATGAAAAATGATGAAGTCGCACGTAGTAGTGTAGAGGATAGCGAGTACCATAGAGGTAATTAACCTGAAAGCTATTCCGATATAAGTAAGATGACCTCGCGCTTCATGGCGAGACTATTTATGATTGTTAAAACATTGTCTCTCGTAAGTTCAGACTGAACCACCCAAATGTTGAACGGACTAAGTTTGTTTGAATTGATTTGAATTTCAATGAATCAAT
Organism: Lasioglossum villosulum; assembly: GCA_963971365.1. Taxonomy (NCBI): domain Eukaryota; kingdom Metazoa; phylum Arthropoda; class Insecta; order Hymenoptera; family Halictidae; genus Lasioglossum; species Lasioglossum villosulum. Next base: position 12,988,529 of record OZ020496.1, on the reverse strand, counting down.
GATTTGTTTAAAATTGCAAGTTCAATTAATATAACCGTGGCAACGGGTCCGTCCAGTGAAAAGTATTGAATTTCTGGATTAAATTCCGCTATCCACCGGGACTGTAAATCGGGGAAAAATGGTTTGAAAAATACCGTGATACACGGGGTTAGATTCTGTATCGTGATAGTATCGCGGGATGCGGGGAACGAGTCATAATGATTTATTTCCGCGAATCGGCGAACGCATTTCGCGCAGCAACACCTGTGCGCCTGGCTAATTTATGTACCGTGCATCGTTCAACGGCTGGATTTTAAGGGATTTTTTTACCTGAACCGTTAAAACACTGTAGGAATATTAATTGTCTTTACACTCGCCTTATTCGACCTATAGGCGCCGGTCACTAATTTGTTTGATAACTTTACAGATATAATATAATAACTTGTCATCCCACTTTTTTGCTTCGCAACTTTTAATCTGCGAATTCGTTTAGAAATTGTTCTTTGCAATTATTCTCCCAATCTATCCTCCCAAAAGGATAGGATATTCCTTCCAAAATTAAAATTATTTTATTTTATTTTATTATAAAATACGTATTACTATTATTTATGTTTGCATTGACTGCAAGATACAGGAACCGAATAAAAATTTCTTTCTTCTTTTGATTATCTTATGAAGGTGATACTAATATACTGTTGCTGTTAAATCTTTTTAATATGTCCACTGTTTTAAATTATGCGTACCTATGTTTGTCACAAATGCATAATATCCGCAGTCTAGTTATTATTATACAGCGGATTTTATAAATTTATGACAATAATCAGTAGGTGAAATTTGAGACAGGGATTAGACGAATTTGACAATATCGACTATTATTTTCAGTAAGAATTGAAATAATTTTTAAAATAATGACAATTTTCTTTGGCTCCTGTTTCTTACAATCGATGCAGGCAATTTTCATTTTGCATAAAAATCCGCAGTTATTATCATCATCATTACCATAGCAATACAGGGTGTCGTAAAAATGTACTTCTTTGAAAGAGGTGGTTCCTCAGGTCATTTAAAGTTACTTCCAATGAATTCAGGAATCACGTCTAGTCTATCGAGAAAGTATTTTTGGGATACCCTGTTCAGTCCTGAATCACTGAATTTTCATTATGCTTTAAACTTAGTTTTCCGATATAAATTGTTACCTAATGATTTTTCAATAATGTACACACATAACAAGCATGTATCAACAAGCGTAATGATGTTACGAATGAATATTTTTATGTCATTGAAATATAAAACTTATGCTTACTGACAATGAGTTTGGATACATATGAAAGCACCTCGCTAGTAAAGTAATTTCCTAAATTAGTATCGAGTAAAATAAAACAAAATAATCTTGTCAAATAATGATTACGTACTTTGCACAACGACAAGAGTTAAAATAATCGGCCCGAGATTACGTTGAACCTGATAAATGTGTATTCAGGCGACAGTGGGCCATATGTCTGTCGTAAATTACATCGTTAGTTCAAACGCGATCATTATTATTATTATTATTCGCCGATGTAATTGTTCACGACACCGAGGGATTCATTTTATTTATATTCTATTGGCGAATGAAATACGGCGTCGAATAAATTGAATGGTTCTTTTTAATCTGGGACAACGCGTTTATTAAATGTGTCGCGGTGCCGGTGGATGGATCCTTCTTTTTTATGGGAGAGTTATCGCCCGACAGAATGATAGAATAATCCCAATTTATTCAGCAAATCGGCCGGCACAGTTGGCTCGGTTACAAACTTCGAACTTCGTTAACTTATGTGCACCGTCACCAGCCCGGATCCGCACAATATACTGCCTCAAATATTACGCGGTGACGAAAATCGACGACCCCGTTCCAAACTTTATGGCGACGCGACCATTTGTTTCTACGATTAACAATTAGAACCAGCTTTATTTCTAGCTCTTCTCTACACTTATCCATTTTAATAGTTACGTGTTTCTCGATCGTAAATTTTTATATAAATCAATTATATGTTCTCGGCGAACAGTTTCGATCAAAAACTAAAGCAAAAACAAAGCAATATTTAAATGTAACTCAACGTTTCGATCCAGGTGTGGATCATTTTCAAGAGCAATTGCGTCTGAAAATATATATAAACAAAATGTAATGGGTAATTCACAAAATTAATAAAACTGTAAATAATATTTTTAAAGAACATACTTGCTAAGTGTAAAGAAAAGTTTTAAAAATAATGACTGAGTTCCATGCTGGTCTACATTGAACTGAACTGAATTTGTTTTTGCTTCATTTTTGATCGAAACTGTGCGCCGAAAACATATAATTGATTTATACTTATCCATTTTATTCGACACTCGTCCATCCCGATATTTCTTTAATCATTTAGTGGACTTTCAAAAAATAAAAATTATATTTAACACTAAACCTACCGAGCCTTAAAAGTTACTGGTACATGTTCCCTTATAAAAATGACAAGATTGATTTTGTTTTGACTTTGTGCAGCTCCTATTGTAATATATGTAAGAGAAAAGATATTGCATAACTATTCTTAATCCGAAAAGAAAGTACACAACTGATACGTGAATAAAAATTAACGTAATCGTATCGTATTTAAATCAAACGTGACGTGTTTCGTATCTCGAGAAAAAGTCGAATACGTGAACACGTCCTTTTATATCCTACTTTCTCAAATGTTTATAAATTTTCTAGAACAAATATTGATTTAACAAGATGTGTCGCAATCGCAGTATCGCAGCACTCACGCACACATACACGATCCTCACATTCATACAACAAGAAACATACTCGTACAAATCAATCAATCATTTCTTATGAAATTATTTTTATTATATCAATAATCGTAAAATAAAAAATCTGGAAGCGTCCATTTTGACCGGTGGTGGTTTAGTGTTAATATTCATCTACATCGAAATGGTAAATAGAAACGTTGATTAAATAATTGTTATCATAAATTTGAGTAAGGTCACATTGTCCTTTTGTGATGGGCACAGTAGGGGCCCCTCAAACGCCTACTTCCCCCACCAATCATGGTAACAATGCACGCTGGTGGGGGACAGTGAGCGCTGTGTTGGAGTCAGTCTTATCTCAATTGAGCCAAACATGCCCATCCTTATTTTAATAAGTCATTTAAGGGTTAATATTGTTAACGATAAGTCTTATAAAATTTAAATAATATTTTTATCTAACTATATATGAATCTTTAATGTGATGCTTGAAGCATGTTTTTTTTAGAAGATGAGATATGGATAAGATTAAAAGTATATAATCAAAACTATATTTTATTACTGCAGTGCATGGATGTGTATCCAATACTCTTTTTGGAGTAGTTGAAATAATAAAGTGCACTCGAGAGATGTTACATTGCGATGCAGATTACAGTACGTTCTACCAGAAAATAGAATCGATACACTTTAACTGCACGATGTTGCGAATGTTAATCTTTTTTTCATGCGATCGCACTTGTCAGAGTTAAATTGCTGTTGTTACCGCTGTATACGTGCACTCCCTCTGAGGATCGAATATTGATGGTATCAAAATAGCATTTCACATCAACGCATGGAAAATGAACAATACCAAACTCTGTTTGAAATCTTCGCAATTTGCCGTCTTGTGACTTATTACAAACATTCAATTTCATCAATTATATATTTTATCCACTTTATCCAGTTCCAAAGCATTTTTTCATGGAAAATAATAAAATCGTCGAAACAATAATTATAGGTAGTGAAATTTATAACAACAAAATTTTGACATGTCGAATAATCGTACGTGTTCGTACAATTAATATTATTAAACAAATGTATTAAAGCCCTTCGATGTCTTTCTAACGCGATAGAATCGTTAGAAATAATAAACGAAATTTGACAATTCTGCCATCAGTTCTATCAGTACATTATGAAAATAGACTGAGAAACATAGCTCTAAAGATACAACGTGTCACAATTAGTTGATATAAATACTACTTTATTTTTACTTTGGAGATACTGGAAATAAACATATTATTACGACTACTTAATATTCATTAACACTTCTAATATGTTTAATTGACCGTTATCGAGATTTCTTTGGGTACGTATTGTGGAAAATGAATTTGCATGACTGATTAAAAAGAAAATGAATTTGTGTAACTGATTAATATATACAATTTATTATTCTCCCGCAAATGATCTGTTCTGACAAACAAATATTCTGTCTCTGTTACAGGTACGTATAAAACACGAGTTCAACAGTAATGGCTTCGTTCACTCTGCGGTCCGAAATCGTTATCGCGATCCTCTGCGGGAACTGAGATCTGGGTGAGCGAATAACTTTAGTCCGTTTTAATTAGATCTATGGATCGTCGTGCTTTATCGCATCGACCACCGGACGGGCCATCGAAAACACGAACTAAGAGGTCGGATGCGCATTAATCGTCCGGCAAACACAATCGGTTTTTCATTGTCGCAGATAGACCGGCCATAATCGTCGATTTACAGTCGCAATTTATTTCAGCCGATATGGTCCGGCCGCGTTTCGACCGAACGGCGCGACTGCCGAGGGATTCTCACGCGTTTCGTTTGTTTATACCCGTTCATGATCGATCGGTGGTTAATGAAGAAAATCCGATTGGGAAAAATTAATTGGGAGTCGATCATCGTTCGAAATACATAATACCGAAGCTTACATACGGTATCTGGCCAATTCGTTGTAATGATCGTATTAACGCCCATCCTCTTTCAAAGCCCGCGTTTTATATCTGATTGTGTTTGATGACCCGCCGTGGGCGCACGCATTATCTTGATTTTCTCCGTGTGCATGCAAACACCACTGCGCCACGCCGTGTTTCAGTTCATCGGCATACGTTAACGTATCAGTCATGCGGAAACTCTCGTCCCGTTCAAAAAATATAATCAATACGTTCGACAACTAATTTTCCATCGCGCTGCTAGTAACTGAAACTTTCGCTACAATCGCTAGGCTGTTCGCATAGTTCACGTAATTTGAAATAATTGATTATACGTTTTTCTCTCTGTTAGAGTTACTTTCCCCTTCTGCGAGGCTACTTCGCACTTAACGCTACCTCCCACTCTATCTTCTCCTTCTACAACACCCACGTGACTAAACCAGTACTGGCAGAGAGAGGGTACCTCTTTCCCCTCAATTCGAGTCAATTCCCCTCACCTGGCCACTCTGTGTTAGAGACATAATATTACTGATTCCCGACTTTTCAATGTTCTAATATTCTTAATAATAATGATAACAGGAACACGGTATTCATTCAACACAACAGAATTTCACTGTTAGAGAGGGATTACTTTTTTTAAAACGTTCGACCGACATTTTCTCTCATCGATTAACATTATCACTACCATCACCGGTCAAAATGACCATTTCCAGATTTTTCATTTTATAATTATTGAAATATTAAAAATGATTTTATAAGGAATGGTTGTATAGGAATCTTTAGTAGAGCACGTATTACAATACGGACCGCACAAAGTCTAAATAGTATCAATCTTGTCATTTTTATAAGGGAACATGTACCAGTTACTTTCAAGACTCGGTAGGTTTAGTGTTAATTAAATAATCATTTAGAACTTCGTCTAAATAAAATCAATCTTGTCATTTTTATAAGGGAACATGTACCAGTTACTTTCAAGACTCGGTAGGTTTAGTGTTAATTAAACAATCATTTAGAACTTCGTCTAAACAAAATGAATCTTGTCATTTTTATAAGCGAACATGTACCAGTTACTTTCAAGACTCGGTAGGTTTAGTGTTAATTAAACAATCATTTAGAACTTCGTCTAAATAAAATCAATCTTGTCATTTTTATAAGGGAACAAGTACCAGTTACTTTCAAGACTCGGTAGGTTTAGTGTTAATTAAATAATCATTTAGAACTTCGTCTAAATAAAATCAATCGTATCATTTTTATAAGCGAACATGTACCCGTTACTTTCAAGACTCGGTAGGTTTAGTGTTAATTAAATAATCATTTAGAACTTCGTCTAAACAAAATCAATCTTGTCATTTTTATAAGGGAACATGTACCAGTTACTTTCAAGACTCGGTAGGTTTAGTGTTAATTAAACAATCATTTAGAACTTCGTCTAAACAAAATCAATCTTGTCATTTTTATAAGGGAACATGTACCAGTTACTTTCAAGACTCGGTATGTTTAGTGTTAATTAAACAATCATTTAGAACTTTGTCTAAATAAAATCAATCTTGTCATTTTTATAAGGGAACCAGTTACTTTCGAGACTCGGTAGGTTTAGTGTTAATTAACTAATCATTTAGAACTTCGTCTTACATTCAGATCTTTTACTCGACGTATCGGAGATCTATTCGTTACTTATAAAATGGAATGTACCCGTAGGAACGGCTGGAAATTATTTACGTATTTATTTTGGTTATTTACAGATGATTAAACATTAATTTACTCCTATCTTAATTGAAACCTCAAAGACTCAGAGTGGTATTACTTCCAATATCAATGTTTGCCGGTAACAATCAAAACAGTAAACTTGTCGACGGACAAATTATCGAATCCATAGCGAGAGAAATAATCAATTTCGTAATAGTCGCCTACTGTAATAAGCGTTTGGAAATGACCGAGCTTTCAAAGATCTCGTTTCGCGGAGGGAGCACTTAATTGGCGGCAAGTATTTAACAGGGAAATTTATGTTATTACTCCGCTGCCTACATTAGTTATCGCACAGGCGGAGGTTGAACAGGAGAGACAAAAAAGAATGGTGAGATATATACTCTGAAAGAGCAGGCGCCAGCGAATTAATACAAGTCGAGGAAGTTGCACACTTTCCCCGTTGGATGGACGTCGATAATTTCGTCGTTGGGAATTGGAACCTGTGTCCCGATGCGATCGACATTTATAAAATTGCACACGGCCTGCGAATTTTTCTCCCCTCTCGCAGAGACACGGAAGCGCGAGAAACGCGGATTCGTGTTTCCACGCGGTCGCCGGGTTCGATATGAAAAACGAGAAACTGATTCGTGCCGATATCATAAGCTAAACAGTTTATGTTGCAAGAGTTATATTTGACTGCGAGAAAAGTTTAGACTCCTACTTTCACTGTTCGTCGTGGACCTTGCTTTTCTAACCATAAAAGGATGCAGTGAAGGTGAATATATTCATAGCAATGATAGATGAGCTTATTTTCTTACAAATTGTCTTAGGATAAACTGTACTGTTGCTGGCACTGCAGCAGTTATTGGTCAATTTTAATGTAAATGGCAAATATTAAGAATTCCTGATATAGAAATACATTTTTTGATTGCTTGTTAATTATATTTTAAAGCAACGTTGTAAGTTTTTATAACAGTACAATGTTATATGTTATAATAAAAAAGATTGATTTTGCTGAGAAATCTCTATTGGCTTGTAATAATAGCAAGTTAAGCTCATTTAAACATTTCAAACACAGCTGAAAAGATTTTTAATACGATTTTGGCTTAGGGTGTCAATCGTTGTACTGTTTACCCTATTTCTTTCGGTTTAGAAATTCGAAGACTTTCTTTTAATTGGTTGGCCACTACAAGTACGCAATAACGTACAAATTTTTCAAAATCCAATTTATTTTATGAACGAAACAACAACTGAGAAGTTGTTGTTTAAGCCCCATATATCAACAGAAAAATTCATTTTTAAATCTAATTAAATGTTTGAATTACGTTAATCAACGTTTATATACTGCTTATTCCTGCTAATAATCATTTAAAATTGTTTTGTTGCTGATGGACCGATTGAAATATTTTTTGAAATGTTGATAATAGTATACATTATTTAATCTACTTTTCGACCGATTGAAATATTTGTTGAAATGTTGATAATAGTATACATTATTTAATCTACTTTTCTCATAAAATTGAGATTATTTCTAGTTGTTTATAGATTAGGTAATTTAATCAAAATGTCCTATGAAACTTCTGAACAACTTCTGTCTTAAACAGACAAACCTGTTACGAAATGGTTATACATATTACTCGAATATTCGCATGAGTAACACGTTCATTTACAACGGTACTGCTATAAATTATAACTAGATTGCGAGTTGTTATGTAAAATACAAATTGTCTGCGTTAATTTCATGATACAGGAGTTTTATCATATTGATTTCTCGTCTTAATCATTTTAACAAGATAGAAATAATACAACAGTGTTTTTAAGTTCCTTGAATTTAATGTGTTCATCTTTGTCATAAATGTATAAAATCCGTGTCATCATTCTTCAGCGACACGTGCCTGTAAAGACTCTAAAGCCTCCTAGAATTTCCGACGTGAATGTATTTACGAATTAAACTCTTCGAACTGCCGACACCTTCAAGAATATTTGATTCTTAATAATTATGGAAGTAATTTAAAACCCGATTACGATTGAATTGCTTCGAAACTGATAACCCGGAGTATCGAATAGCCATCACCGGTGATCACCAATTCTCGCCGCAGTTCCATTTAAGCCAGGTCGTCGGAGGTCAGGAGCGTCTGTGTTCTGAATTGTTAATCACAGGCATGTTGATTATTATGGCGAATCGAGTCATTGTAAACGTCAAAGTATGACTACCATAATTACTTAATTGTAATTTAATTAAACGATCTCCTAGGATCGATTCAACGATAGCCAGTTTTTTATTACATCCGGCGCACAGCGTTACGTTTCGATCATTTAGGGTCGTTTAATTCTTAATGATGTCGTTCCTTTTTTTATCATGTATTTTGCTAACACTACTCAAAATATGATGATTTCTAACTCAAATTGAAATTGACAATCATTTAACATAAACAGTGAGACAATTTTTATTTTATTATATTAATTTCTTTATTTTCGAGCTAGGTGGATATTTAAGAAGCAATGCAAACTGTATTTACATGTCGATGCAAGAAAGTTCATTTTTCGGCAAAATGTCACACGATTTTCTAATCCGGATCACTGTGCGCAGAGTCCGCGCGTTCTCGATATAGTTTCGAAAGTGACAAGTCGGATGTTAAATCAGATAACTTGGCCGAATAATATAGCTCCGGTGCGTAACTGCAAGTAAACGGGATCGATATCTCGATTCCTTCGCCACTCCACCAGTCGACCTGTTCCGTTTCCTCTTCGAAATTTCTAAATGACGCGGAATAACGTGTTCCAGCTAAAATCTTTTCGATATCCTCTTTCTCCGACGCCGATAAAGGATATTTATATTATAACCCCCGCCGGATGTTCGTTGCCCGTACGTAACATATGGCATCGTATCTTCGCGAAATGGCGGTATTGTATCTATCGACTTGAGTGCCGGGCAATATACGGAGATAGCGGCCTCCCATGCCAGGTACAATGCCTAAACGCTTACATACGCGCATATTAATTATTGGCATAACAGTTGGCTGCCATCCGCGATTTCAGGTTAGATTGCATTTACTCTACGGGAGTGTTCCATGGGAAACGAGACTTTTCCATTCGCGTGTAATTCTGTACTTTATGTTAGGTCGCGGTCGTAATTACTTATCACCCCGGCATAAACGCGTGCTTGTTCAAACTGGTTTTGTAATTGCAAAGAATTTCGAAACGCACCGGGAAATGTCATTTAACACTTTCAGCGTCCGTCGTACACGACCGACGCCATTTTCTTCGCCGAACTTAATTCGTTTTTACTACGGTAATTCACGTTCAATCCAGTTTCTTAAGAAAGCAAATTGCAAGGCTATGTAATAGCATATTCTTTGGGTATGCTTGGGTTATTTAACAATATTAAACTTTTTTACCAAGGAATCTACAATATCTATTCCTGTACCATTCAACAAGTTTGATTAGTAACTATACTTTTGCAATCAACAATTTTTAAAAGATATATTCTTCTTTGATGAGAATAAGAAGACTAAGGTTTTGCAATCAATTTATTACAATATTTAATGAATTTTCTATCTTATACGTAATCCAAATTTTAGTATATAAGAATTAATTTTTTCGCGGCGTCAGGTACGATCATTATTTACTATACTTGGCTCTACTGTAGCGAATATGTCAAAGTGACATACATGTGCTCTTCCTAATAGTAGAGGAAAAAGGAATCCTTGACGCCGCGAAAAAATTAATTCTTATATATCATAAATTACGATCGAGAAAAATATCCACTAATTTAAATAATGGATAAAAACCCACTATCCAAATTTTAGTAGTTCTGAAAATATTTTTTAAGATACATGCCTCGATGAATTAATCTCATGTCTTATAAATTATTGTATATAATAATATATAAATTAATGTGTTTATATTTTAAAACACATATTTATTATTTTCAACTTGTTAGAATAATGAAATTACTACAGTAAAAATCATGGGCTTACTTTTTGGTACTGTTCCAACTCAAATTGAAATTGACGATTATTCAACATAAAAAGTGAGATAAATCGTTGTATTACAAAAATAATTATTCTATAGTTTGGAACGCAGATTAATCAGAAAAACCTTTGACAAATGCATTGAAAATTGGGAAAGAATGTCGAGCACCATTTTTAACGAGGACTTGGAAAATTCAATATAAATGTTAGTATGATTATCAGAATGCTGCAGCACCAAAACTTACGACTTTTAGACTTCACGTCTTTTACTTTTGTTTAATATTAACTATTTTTTGATCTATTCAATTACAAAGAACATGGAAATATTAATTCCAGCCATTGTCGCTAAAATACCAACCCACGGAGAAGGAAATCTAAAATGTACACAGGACAGGTAGCGGACGTCAATTGCCGATGACAGGGAGCCGGTTGTCGATTGCAAAGTGTTAAGTCAAATAACGATTACTCTATTTTGCATATCGATCGGGGGAAACGTGAAATCGGGTGAAAGTAGCTAATCATAGATTCCTGTGTTCGTTAGGATCGGTTCTCGGCGCCGCTTGGCGGCACGTAGGGGAAGGGGGTAGCACGCGACGGGAACGCAATAGAGGAGGCTGCCGCATGGCCAATAATACCGATGGCGTGGCCCTCGTTCCGAATAAATAATGCGGCGATAACTAGTTCACGGTTAAGTTTAACGAACTATCGTTAGCGGGCCAGTGTCTCGCTATTGCCACTCGCCGTAGCTTGCTGACGTTCGGTTATTACCCCCGCTGGCTCGACCGGCCTTAATACGCAATCGTGTAGCTCCCTTCTTAATTAACCGGCTGTTAGTTAGCGACCACGGGATCGGAACGAGGTGAGGCGAAAGAGCATCCCGTGTTCCCTAATGACGATCGACTCCAACGGTCCCTAAATTTCGTCGGGAACGACAGGCCGGATGTAAGGGTAGATAATACTGGTTACATTGCCGGGGGTAAGCGGCACGAAGCAATATCGCGCGCTTCTCCGCGAGCCAAGCTGCTACGAGATGCCAGATAGGGGGCGTACTGCACGGTGTTTTGGAGCGTAGCCAGCTAACCTGGCTATCGTACCTACCTCCGTAAGGGGTCGCAGACCCGAACCAACCCTTCCGCGTCCCTCTCTTCCCGCTTACAGCTACCCTCAGCTATGTACTGTGTGTCTCTTTCCCGTATATGTATGCCCACACGTTTGTCCACATACAGGGTGGCCCGCTTACTATTACATTTCGATGACGACGAAATTGCTCCGACCCTAGACTCGATAACAGACCCGCGCATTATTTCCTTGAAATTATTTCAACCGTTCGCAATCTCTACTCGTTTTCTACCAAGTTTATTCCAGCTAAATTCGATTGAGATTGCACGTCGTTCATCGTTGATTGAAGATCACGATTCAAGCAGATTTACGTAAGAAGTACCGAAAAAATTAACGGGAAACTTTTTAACTCGCCGACGATTTTCTGACACAGATCTCTTCACATTGAAAATCAACGGCTGAGATCTCTTGATCAATTGCTCGAAAGCGACTGCAATTTCGGTGATGATTCTACTACAAATTTTTAGAATTAACCCCTTGCGTTATGATTTATTTTGCAGTTTCAGTGATTAGAACTTTATTTGTAGTTCGGAGTTTCTTAGAAAAGGAAAAAATTTATGTTTATTGTCTGCTTACATGTTCTCCAATAACTATATATTAATGGAATCGAAATAAAATTTCATCTCGGTTTAAAGGAAATTAATAACTTGCATATTTATTGCACTCTGTTCAGAATCTTTGTCACGAGTCTGACACGATATTGTAGGGCAAGGTGTTAATATTGGGGTGGAATGACAGTTCGTTGTGCTTCTGAGAAAAATGGTATTTGTTCATAGATGTATTCAATAACATATCTATTTATTATTTCTATATTTATTTTATATTATATGTTCTATATAAAATAATTATTTCAATTTTATCTGTGTATTTTAAATTGAAATTGCTACGAACTTTTGTTCTAACCTAATGAAATGTAACTACATCGTCTGAAATAATTATTGAGCTCATTTTCCATACAGCTTGATTAGTAACTAAAAAGACTACTATATCGGTAGGTAAGTTATTAACTATAGAAAAATATCAATATGACAGTAACTATTACGGAGACGTAATGAAAGACCAGTAAAATGAAGATGACTAAAATTTTACTATAACTAAAGAAATTAATGAGAATTCTATGACATATATTATAGTGTAATAAAAAACTAAGTTTTCAAATTTTTGTTTTACGAAATAATTTGATTGCTTGTATTACGTATGGTTGCTAATTCAGCAGTGTTATTTTGAATATAATTTTATCATTTGTTGAATGTATGCAATTATACATAGGAGGTCCTAATGATCATAAATCGGAACGTTTTTAAAGAGAGTATTGCTCTTTTACGTTTTCCGAACACCTTTCAGTCGAGACGTAACCAAATAAACTGCTTAACTTTATTGTGTTAATGCAACGTTTGATAGAATTGACATTTGAAATGAGAAACGTACCACTCATGATTTTAAGCAAAAGAATAATTCCGCGTGCAATTGCCTCACTAGCTTTCGTACTTTTACTTATCCTTCGCACGTTCTCTATCGATTGTGTGCACTATTACCTTATATTACAGTGTGTCATTCTCAAAGTTCAGAGAAGTTGAAACACTACTCTATGTTTTAATAATTAAAAGAGATTTATTGTTTCATTTCATTTAAATTTTAAACAATTTTCTTCGCAGCACAAGTAAAACTGAAAGGGCAGAAGCGTCCATCTTTAAAGTTCTTCAAATTACTTTTATCCTAATAAATTAACAAAATTATATGATAAATATTTTCTAGCCAATTATAATTAGAAAAGCAAAGATTTAGTTACAAAGGCTAATATAGATATAAATAATTGTATTGATCAAATAACAAAAACTGTTCGAGTAACATAAAAAAATTCAGTTCAGACGCAAAACTGTCTCTTTGAAAAAGATCCACATAGGGATCGAAACGTTAGAAACATGTAAATAATTGCACATTTGTTGTTTTTTCTATCAAGGATCGAACCTGCGCGCCGATATCATACAATCTATTATAACATAAAAAAATGTTGTGTAAAATTATCCGAATACAGTCAAGAACATCCTGATAATATTCGTATATACCTATCATTTACACGTTTGTGCAAAATTATTTAAAATTCGACAAAAACCGAATTCAACCTGTAAATAGTTCTCGTTACTACTCATAAATATTTACGTCCCCATAGATGATCTGCGGTCTAATAATTATATGTAAACTGGGGTGCCATTTAAAACAGTGAAAAGTTACAATGATCTAATAATGCCAATCCAATGTTTTCAGCTTGTTAAAAATATTAAATTAAGAATTAAACGTCTATCCGGCTCCAGTGTCTTGGAAATGTTGCAGACAATTTTTATTTTGCATAAAAATCCGTTGTCTAATTATATAAACAGCCAAGATTACACGACAGATCAGGGGTTACCGTACCCCCTTAAGACGCGTCTAGTTCGCTATCTGATTGGTGCGTGTTTTTCGTTAATAACTTCTGAACAAAGCCACGGACGCCATTTCTGCAAAGGAAAAAGTTGCTATAAATGATCTCGGGAACCTCCCTCCCAATTTTGAGACACTCTGTGTAGCCATACCATTGATGCATTATAAATATCCTGCTTCTAAAAATATGCTATTACCGATCACGCCACCCCGTATATACATCGGCGTCTATACCCTCGGCTAGATATACATAAGCAAGCATGTGCAGACATTGCATTTAGATATACCCAGTTAAACGGTCTACCGCTCACAACCTACGGACCATGCTAAATAGTTTATCACGAAAGTAGTCTCGTTAAAGTATCGCTCGATCTTCCGTACGATGCTGTTATTAACTATGACACGTGCGCACGTGCATACTCGAGCGTGATTAACCATCGTATGACTCGTCATTCTGCAGTCATTTCTGCCTTGATCGTTATTCGATACCAATGATTCACAATTTTACGATTCTTCATTTCAAACATCCAGCAAGCGTTTCTGCTCAATTTGCGACGTTCTTCGAGCTTGAACTTAAAATGATTACAAAGAGAAAGAACCTTCTATTTGGCTCCTGTCTCTCGTAATTGGTACAGAACATTTTTATTTTCTATAATGATCCTTAGTCCGGTAATTAGGAGTTGAAAATAATGTACTGATATCTTTAAATTCTGTTCATCGTTCTTCGAGTTTAATTACTAGACTGCGGATCTTTATGTAAATTAGAAATTTTCTGTACCAATTGTAAGAGGCAAGAGCCGAAGGTCATTTCTCTCTTTAATCATTTTTTAGGAGTTTAAAGTAATGTATTGATAATTATTAAACTTTGTAGGAGGTGAAAGTAATGTATTGATAATTATTAAACTTTGTAGGAGTTGAAAATAATGTATTGATAATTATTCAACTTTGTAGGAGTTGAAAGTAATGTATTGATAATTATTAAACTTTGTAGGAGTTGAAAGTAATGTACTGATAATTATTAAACTTTGTAGGAGTTGAAAATAATGTATTGATAATTATTAAACTTTGTAGGAGTTGAAAGTAACGTATTGATAATTATTAAACTTTGTAGGAGTTGAAAATAATGTATTGATAATTATTAAACTTTGTAGGAGTTGAAAATAACGTATTGATAATTATTAAACTTTGTAGGAGTTGAAAGTAATGTATTGATAATTATTAAACTTTGTAGGAGTTGAAAATAATGTATTGATAATTATTCAACTTTGTAGGAGTTGAAAGTAATGTATTTGTAAGTATTAAACTTTGTTAATCGTTCTTCTATTTTAAATTGCACATGTCTAATATTAGTTGTTGTCAAAATCTATGGTTAGATCCCAGAAATACGAGATTAAAAACATACCTAATAATAATTTATTTTGCGTGGAAGTTAAGTAATATAATAATAATAGTAGGATCACTTGTCGGAGTAACGATGATATTCCAGTAACAGTTAATTTGTTGCATCGAATCGAAAATACCATAACCAGAGGTGGTGAAGAAATAGTGACTACCAATAAGATAATAATCGTGAGTATTAAAATCGAATAACAATTATTCTGGTAGAGAGAATACGAAGAATTGTAATGATTATCGTTGCGAAATGTCATGGATCGACATAAATTTCGTAAAATGAAAGTTATGTGTGGCACATCCTAATAATTTATGCCAACCATGTACTTCCTAGAATTACAACTCTCTGTACGTATATAAGAGGCCAAGTGTCTGCCATCAGTTTAGCATAATACGCTTATGATATATTTGACTATTTCGAAGCTGGAAATTGTTAAGAAAATCCAATGACAATTTGTTGCTTGAATGCACTATCAGTCAGAAGTATGAGAGCATCTACAATTTTATTTTTCAAGGAGATTGGTATTTCTTCAAAATCTTCGTTGTTGATATATTTTCCTATCCCGCATGCATAGGTCGATATAGCAGTCTATTTTCTCGGTACAGAATTCAACGCAAGGAAGAACGAGATGATAGATGGTTAATTTAGTGTTGCAGGTGTTACAAATTGAGACGTCTGTCTTGCTTAGGAGATATGAATGGGTTATCTTGGCCTGGCCAAATCTGATGCGTAATATTGCTGCTAGATTTCCTTTTCGGAGATTTCTAGTAGTATTCTCTCACAAAAATTGTTTGTCAAAAGTAAACAGCAATTTTTTAATAAATTTCCTTGTTCATGCACATCCTATATTAAAAATTGTACGGACTCTAAAGAATTTTTGTTGTGATTTTTATAAAGAAACCATCAGATACATTTACTACTTTATTAATGGTCGATTAACACTTTCATCAAATACAATTATTTTTATTATAAAAAATGAACACAAAATATAATTACATTCTCTTTATTTGTTTCTGCCTATTTTCCGTTTTACAAACTGTTTTAAGAACCTAATTGGTTAATACTGCTCCAAAAATCAGATAACGAAATGGCTTTTTATTATTTATAATAAGAGGTAGTTTATACTTTAATTAAAATACTTTAATTTCAAGCAACATACTCCAAACTGAGATGGCTGAGTATCGAACCAAACACCTCACATTATTTGAAGCTTTCAGCTGTAAGCTGTGTCTGAAGAGAATTTTATCCCCACTGATGAAGACACTGATGCTGCACTAACACACTGATACGGTGCGTTTTCGGTCCCTCTGATAAAGCTAACTACAGTACTGGCAAAACGTTGGAATAAAGATTTCTTTTGGACAAGGATTACACCCCAAGGCTTCAAACAATAATACGCATCCAGGTTATACGTACATAGAAGCCTCAAATCCTTGAACAATACATGCTTTAAACCCCTATTCATCATGATTGATCCATAGCTTTTCAATACAATACAAGTCTTTGTTTCATTAATATGCAGCAAGACTTCAAAAATGTTGTTAGTTATTTACTAGAATTATAAAAGAAACATTATTTACTAAAATTATAAAAGAAAGTATGTAAATTAACATTTTCTTTTCAATATCTACATATATAAATTCCGTTTACTGCTATTGATGCAGGACATTTCTATTCATGTGTATGTAAATGTGTATACTCGTACAAAACTTGCATACAGGGTGTCTCACTTAAATATGACCCCCTGAACATCTTTAATTTTGACAAAGTACACAATATGATAGAGGTTTTTCACACCGCGTGTTGTATACGAGTTCACTAATACGGATCATTATTAATTATTAAACCGTTTTATACATACGTTCAAGTAAATTAACATCATCTTTTATGTGTAATTTGAATAGTATGGAAGTTTTCAAGATCATCGTTTTCTTTTAATAACTAATTAGGTTGTCCCAAAAGAGTTTCTTTCGGAAAGTGTTCCTTTAAAAAGTCAAAACTCAAGTCACCCATGGTTCCCTTAACACTTTTTGTCCCCATGATGCGTAGAATACAATGCAATAACACAAAACTTTGCCCTTGAAATTCAAGGTCAAGGACAATTTTGCGGTAAATTTTTTTCAAAGATCTTCACCAAACATTTCTTTACACCCTGTACATGTGTATACTGTTTCATTAGCAGGGAATCTGCGCCTGATAGTTTTGGCCGGTATATCAACGAGGCGATAGTCAAACATAAGTTCTCCAATGAATCTCATCAGGGAAAGTTCGGCTGCGGGTACAATTCCAATCGCTCACCTTTAATTATCCCCACTATTTGTAACCGAGAACTTCTCAAACGGAAAACGGAGGAAAAGTGGCTATCACTTTCGCGATTCTTTCTCGCATTCGCTCGGTTCCCTGCTTTTAAGTACACGGACCAACTCATTTTGAAGCCTGGGCTCTCTTTACACGCGGCTGCTGTCGAGACTTCCAATAAATACGGGCGCGCCGTGGAACAGAAACCGGAACAAAGCGCAGAGAAGTTAAAAGACTGAACGCGAACGCGTTGTCTGCTAAATTTTTCCTTCAAGTCTACGTGCAATGTCCGACTCGTTTTCTCCGACGTGTTCTGTTCTGCAGTTTTCTTCAACTCGTCCGCGAAGTATTGCAGATACGGAAAAACGTTTACATGGAAATTACATGGCACAGGAGAGCGGAGTTATCGATAAGGGTGTACTATGTTTTACAATATTCGTTCGAGAGATAAAACGGTCAGATTCCGTTTTTTTTTAATGGAACTGTTAGTTTTTACTATGTCAGTACGTTTTAATAGGAATCCGATAATAAAATGTACGTACCAAACGGGTTCGCCAATTTTTTCTCGTGAATTTGTAGAAGCGATATCTTGGGCATCATAAAACATCAAGTGCATATTTTAGAAGCTATTGGAATCGTATTAACAGATACTAACTAATCACCTAAAGAAAAATGTATTATTATTAACTACCCTTGTTAACAAGCGCACACTTTCGTACGATGTACATCTCAGTTTGATATTAATTAGTACTTGATACATATTCGAAATAATTTAATTCCTGTTATTATCAATACTGTCCCTTGAAAATAAAAATAATATTGATCCATTTGAAATATTATATTATTTCGATATTTCCTTATTTCAAGCTCAAAACGATATGCAACAAATGGGTCGGTATAAACTGGACTCGAGCCTGATGTACAGATCAGCTGATATAACTTTGATGCACAATTTCACGATTATCCGAAGTAATTATTCCAAATAATTATAAAGCAAAATGACAACCTTTTATTTGAAATAATATTTCGACCAATGTTACTTCAGAAATGATCACAGGCATGGAAGTAATTCGAATATCAAATAACGTTAACAAAGAATATTGATGTTAACGGCGCAATGGTTCGGTCAAATTGTTACTCAAAAGCAATTTTGCAATTTATGAAAATTCAAATTTCGACGTTTCGGTCTATGTTTAGACCATTTTCAAGAAAATTATTAATTGCGTTTATTTATGAAATTATTATTATGAAACTTCATAAAGCGAACGCAATTATTAATTTTCTTAAAAATGGTCTAAACATAGACCGAAACGTCGAAATTTGAATTTTCGTAAATTGCAAAATTGCTTTTGCGTAACAATTTCATCGAACCATTGCGCCGTTAACATCAATATTCTTTGTTAAACCAATTTACGATCGATAGAAAAGGAAATTTATCAAATAACGTCATTTTAGAAATGCCTAGACCTGAGATTTGTATAATCATTTTATTCTTTTCATACTTTTTATTTTATCAGATTAGTATTCATTGGATTCTTTGTTCCTGATCATGTTTTTTTCATGTGTTTCACAAGGTTACATTTTTCGATATATTTCAAGTACTCAATAGTGTCTGACATTACTGACATTACATCACTGACATTAAGTGCTGTTCAGTGTTAGCGGACTTCCTCCTCCATGTTGCAAATCCACGATTCACATGCTGTATACAGGGTACGGCATAAATTAGTCCCCAGGATTCTTCAACCCCTTCGTATGGTCGGACAGAAAAGTGTTTCTTACCAAAGTTAATCAGTATTGAACCAGACAAGAAATTGCAATTTATTAAATTAAAAAAACCATCGATTTTCAACAAAAAATCAAGGTCGCTGTCATATCTTTAAATGAAACTGGGTATTTTTAATTTCATAATATAGTAGGCGGCGTCGAAACGAATTCATCAACCTGCTATACGATGACTTTCAAGTGACCTTGAAAGAAAATATCGCCATGAATCAATTGCCAGAAGGTTTGAAATATTTCAACGGTATGTACATAATAGCAACACTCTCGCATTTAGAGGTAAGCAAATGAATGTAAACATTGCTTCAGAACCTAACTCATAAAAAACCAAATGGTTACTGTTATTATTATTTATTTGCTTACCTCTAAATGCGAGGCGTTGCTATTACATACTGTCGAAATATTTCAAATATTCTGGCAATTGATTCATGGCGACATTTTCTTTCAAGGTTATTGAAAGTCATCGTATAGCAAGTCGTTGAATTCGTTTCAACGTCGTGTACAATATAAATTAAAAATACCCAGTTCCATTTAAAGGATAAGACAACGACCTTGTTGTTTTGTTTTTAAAACAGTGTAATTTCTTATCTGGTTAAATACTAATTAACTTTGATAAGAAACACATTTCTGTCCGACCATACGAAGGGGTTGAAGAATCCTCGGGACTAATTTATGCCGCACCCTGTATACGCTAATATTCCCTGACGCTTCGATACAATATCTAGAATAACGGAGGTAGCTATACAAATATTACGCAGAGTTTAATTCGAGCACCCCGTATATTGTACATAAAGAAGCACTCCGTTAGCCTCTCGTAGCTTCCCCTTTTGAACAGTTCGATTCGTTTCGTTCCGAATCGACAGTCGTCTGGCTTGAGGAGGCATAAAAAGATCCAGTTAAACCTCTCGAAAGGATATCTCTTAATATTTTTCAATCGCGAGCGTATCGCAGACGCAAGTTAATCGATCCTTTGACAGACCGACTCGCTTCGTTACAGAAAGAGTCACTTTTGTACAGAGGAATATTGATAAAGGATAAATTGCAATTCGAGGATACGTCTGTTATCCTACAAGCCGAGGACACTGAAAAATGGATTGTTCGCATCGATGTATATACAATATATTTGTATACTGTACACGAGCGCGGTGGTTGCGAGAAGAAAACGTTGCAACATATGTTTGTTTTTCAACAAACGCGTCGATCGGACACGCGGCGAGTGTGGTCCGCTTTGACCGGGTCACTTGTAACGTTGGAGATCTGCCGGGAAAACAAATGGGAAACATCGTCGCGGCTCTCGAGGAAAATCAAAAGCATTCCCCCGCCGTTAATTTTCTCTGCGGGGAAGGTTACAGAGAGGCTCGGGGCCCGTGTTTGCCACGGTGCAGCGAATCTCGGAAATCTGGATGAGTCGAAATCGTTGATGTGTTGCGGCTTTTGATTCGAACGCCCGGGGAAACGGTGGAAGTTTTCCCCGGTGCTGCGTTGAATTAAATAAACTTCGCCGAGAAGAATGCGAGTTTCCAGTTTCCCCCGTTGATCCCTGTAATCATCGCGCGTTCCATTCCGTTCCGAGGCGGGTCGAGTCGACTCCAGCACATGGCGCGCCACGGCCACCGAATAAACCCGAACGTTTATCTCGGAACTGTTCCGAATCCCCGTGCCTCGATTAATTGACCGGGTTTTAACTCCCACATATAAATCTTCATTAGACATCGGCTAAAATTTCTAACCTGTTCACACCGTGGTTAATGAACCCCTTCTAATTCATTTTAATCGAGCTTCCGAGTTTCACGAATGAATGATTCAATGCTCCAAGTGCAACTACGAATTTCCTATACGTGCAGCTTTTCAACTAAATGTTTTCGATCAATATTATTTAGATTCTAAATTATACAGGGTGCCCCACATAAATGATAACACCTAAATATCTTTCGTGTTTACAGTCCTATCAGAAAACTTCAGAGGACAAAGTGACGCTATTGCTATTGGCAATATAATAATGAAGAGAAACATTTTTTATGTCGTGTTTTTAAATGAAACTGCAATGTCACCGATGTTTTTTTTAATGGAATAGTATATTTTTTGCGATAGCATGATAGACATTAAAAAACTGAATTTAGTGGATACCACCTTTTTGACCTTGAAATGACCTTGAGCAAGAATAATCATGTTGAAGCGGATGAAATATGGAAGTTTAAAACTTACGTGTTTCAGCAAAGATTGCGCGTTGTTTACGTCGGGTTGACCTTTACATATCATATCAAGGTCATTTCAAGGTAAAAAAGGTGGTATCCACTAAATTCAGTTTTTTAGAGAAGTAAGAATTTTCATTCTTAGAAATTAGTTAATGGAACTACGGATTTACCAAAAGTACCATCTAGTTTAATCGTTACTTTTAGTTGCTAAAATATTTGGCAAGTTTTAAACTATACTACAGTATTTGAAGTAACGTTGAAAAAGTATAACCAAATCATTCGTAGACTAACATTTTACTCACCGACAGACGCAACTAATATTTATTTAGAAAAAAATACTATTTAAAATAGTAGATAATGTACAGTTAAAGACAAGTAATAATTGAACGCGTAAAATAAATATCTCAGATACCTAAATTGAAATATGTACTTCGTTCTCAAAGCACTTCTATATTATCGACTTGTAGTGTTCCAAACATTGTTCACCGAAACGGAACTTTCTTAAACTGTAAACTGACGAACGTATAAGCGACAGGTCTAACAACAAAATTTGTTTATCCACAAGCTTTGAAGCCAACTGCATGTGGCAAAACGATGAACAAGTTCCAACGACAAGGAATTGGAAACAGTTTTTTTCTCTTTTTCCACATTCCACAATATTTCCAAGTGTTTTCCACGGACTGTGTCAAAGTCATTCGGACTTTGTCAAACTTTTCCCCAAGTTCGTGTTTTGCGTGCTGTTCAACAATACAAGTTCGAAAAGAATTCCGAATGGAAACGTAATCACAACGCGGGCACGTGTGTATGTGTACGTTTCATGGAAACGTGGAAAGGACTTGAAGGTTTTCGTGTGAATTGCGAGAGAAGTGTCCTGCAGGAAATCCCGACACATGAATTTCGTGCGAACAGCGCATTTTCAGAACACGTTGCGGCCATCTTTCTCGCCATCGTTATTTCCCAATTGACAAGAGCTGACGAGAACACCTGTATCTTCATCGTTACTGTGCATTCGGGATGACGTTAACGCATAAAATCGCCGACCATGAAATTACTTGCCGCGCTACAAACGTGAGCTTAAAGGCAAACGAGCAGCATGAGAAAATACCTTTGTCTTTACTTCCTCTTTCTTATTCGCTCGTATCGCCGTTGTAAGCGCCATTCCTGCTCCATTGGAATATCAAATACCTCGAGCAATTACGGATCTCCGTGCTTCAACAACCACACTCAGATTCAAATAAATCACTTTACCACACCATTTTTCCAAAAATGGAACAAAAATTTATTGCTTTCAAATGAAAATTCAAACATAAAATTAATTATATTATATATATAATAAATATTACATATTTACATTATATAATATTATATTTATATTATTATAATAGTTATTATATATTATATTTATATAATATACAATATATAATATAATATAATAATATTATATTATTGTAAGAGTTATTATAATAAAATAAATATAATAATATAATTATATATAATATTATATATAATAAAACATATTTATTTATTGATCAATTCAATAACATATTTTCCACTCTGTTCTGTTACTTTGTTACTTTTTAAGTTAACTTATTGTGGATAACACCTATGAATAGATACCTTAATTTTATGTTTGCATTTAAATTTAAAAACGCCACGTACTTTCATTCTAAACCAATATTTGTTAATTCATTAAGTCACACTTTTTCAATTAATATATTTATTCCATTATTATCATGTTAATATTTAAAATAATCAACTGAGGTGTTCGTGTACGTGTTCTACAATTTATTTGATTGTTCAGTTAATAAACTAAACGTTAAACTTTCTAGTTTAGAGTCATTTATAATACGAAATATATGCATACGTCCTTGCAGTTTGTGAAACTTTTACTTTACTGCTTTAAAATTTTATATGTCTGCATACCTAAACATTCATTTTAGGTGTTTGTAATATCGTTGTAAACGTAAAGCATTACAAACTTTAATCATACAGTTACAGAAATTCTTATTTTATATTGAATTCAATCGTTTACATTTGATCTTTCTAACATATTTATGTAGAAAATATGTATGTCTTTCTTTTCTCCTGAATTAAACTATAAAAAATGAATTTGTTTCCATATTGTACAGCAGTATAGTATTTTCAAATTGTATTTTCTCGTTCGATTACATTGAATGGCAAATCAAATTAAACCACATAAAATTTCAATTATCTACGTATTTCGTAAATCGTCGACGACTTTCCTATTTTTATACATGTATATACATAATGCATAACTATGGAAACACTACGATCAATATGTAGCACTGACGTTGTACACATTCATTATAAATACGATCACTCAGTTCAGAATGCATTTATTCCACGTCTTGAATATTAAACACATCGTTTATTCCTCTCGCATTATTAACGTTCTAAAATATATGAAAATTTATTGCAAATATAACTGTTTATCCAATGAAGTATGGTGTACCCTGTTATCAATTATATTGACAAATGATAAAGTGTGTGCACTAGATTTCCATAAATTAATAAATTTTTTTTAATTGTGTGTACCTTGTGAAACATACATAAATATTTACAATACTGCGTGTAACTATGCTACCATTCTACAAACACATCTTAAAATCAGTTGAGCTTTATTATAATTACGAACAAGTCCATGTATTCAACGTTTGATTAGCAACATTTCTAAACTGCTGATTGTACGTTATTTATGAACCAATTGACTAAATAAAACACAAACTAGTACAGAAAGTCTATTAAGTATGAAGTATGAAGTTTCTCCACAAGTTAGACCATAGTTAAGTAAGAGATAAAAAACAAACCTGATAATAATTTATTGTGTGTCGAAGTGAAGTAATATAATATTAATAGTACGATCACTTGATAGAATAACGATTATTAGACTACGGATCTTTATGCATTTATAGCAAAATTGAGTACATGAAATTAAAGATTGTAATAAAATTTGAAAAACTGAAAATCTCAATACATGATTTCTCATCAATTAAAATGATTAAGGGAAGAAATAACATTCCATTTGATTTGGCAATGTACCTTGTTGATATTACAAAAAGTTGATCTCACGAAAAGATTAAATGAGCTGAATTTGTTTTTAACTTAAGATCGTTGCTTTATGAACCGAATATTCAACCACGTTGTATTCTTTAAATTTCTTTTTGTTTTCAAACGATTGAAAAATTTGGAGTTATATTCGCTTAATGCGTTATAATATGCTATACATACACTACCAATGTATAACTATAACCTCGTATGGGGAGTTCCACATAAGCTCTCAATTAAAAATATTCGCAGACGCAGACAATTTTTATTTTGCATAAAGATCCGCAGTATAGCGATGATATTTCAAACCATTGTTCATTTTGAACGACAAAACAATGTGTGAACGTTCGACAATAATTTTTCGCTTCTTTTAGAAAACATATTTTTCTTGAACTCGCGTCACAAGCGTTCGAAATGTAAATCAACGAGTGATATTTTTATATAATAACAAACCGTTTCAGACGATTGAATTTTCAGTTTCAACCGATACCCATTTACGACCGATGAGGAGTGCAAATTCGTGGTAAGGTAGCAATTCCCAGACCTAGTCGATCCGGTTCCTTCTAGGTGTAATTACCGCGAAACCGGTCGTCACCAGTGAAAGAGTGCTGTTCTTTTCTTAGCCCGTGGTTCGTAGGAGTCCGTTCTCCGTGCTCGTTCGCATGGAAATTTCTGTTAAATAAATTACAGTAGAACCGCCCGCGCCCGTGCATCTGAACATTCGTTATTCGAATACTTGAAATCTCCGAAGGTTCTCTAATTACAAAAATTTCATTTGACCCATTTCTACGCCCCTCCTACTTTCTGTCTCCTTTAAACCATGCAAATTTACTTTCATAACTTTTCCCTTACAAAATACAGCAAACATTACAAGTTGGGCTATAGAATTCCGAGTATAAGCTCGAGCATAAACAATTCAAGACGAGTCTATGCACAAAATTCTGATGAAGATTCTGAACAGAGTCTAATATGTATGTTATCAATAGAAAGTGCATTTTATGCATTTATGACAAACATGAGTAGGTGTAATGTCGAACATTAAAAACATTAGACGAATTTAAAAGTACTTTTATGTCATTTTCAAGCTACTAAACACATTACGAGAGAAAAAATAAATCTCTACGTCGGTCTGGTTTATTTCAATTCAGGTGGAAAATGTTTATTTTGCATAAAGTTTCGCTGTCTATAACCATAGTTATCAATTTGATTATTAGAATTTTTCGCGGCGCCTAGGTTCGATCATTATTCATTTTGTACTTGCTCTACTTGTAGCAAATTTGTAAGAATTATCATACATATGCTATCCAAATAGTTATTCATTTTGTACTTGCTCTACTTGTAGCAAATATGTAAGAATTATCATACGTGTGCTATCCAAATAGTTATTAATTTTGTACTTGCTCTACTTGTAGCAAATATGTAAGAATTATCATACGTGTGCCATCCAAATAGTTATTCATTTTGTACTTGCTCTACTTGTAGCAAATATGTAAGAATTATAATACGTGTGCTATCCAAATAGTTATTAATTTTGTACTTGCTCTACTTGTAGCAAATATGTAAGAATTATCATACCTGTGCTATCCAAATAGATATTCATTTTGTACTTGCTCTACTTGTAGCAAATATGTAAGAATTATCATACCTGTGCTATCCAAATAGTTATTCATTTTGTACTTGCTCTACTTGTAGCAAATATGTAAGAATTATCATACGTGTGCTATACAAATAGTTATTAATTTCTTACTTGCTCTACTTGTAGCAAATATGTAAGAATTATCATACCTGTGCTATCAAACTATTTGGATAGCACACGTATGATAATTCTTACATATTTGCTACAAGTAGAGCAAGTACAAAATGAATAATGATCGAACCTAAGCGCCGCGAAAAATTCTAATTATCTAATATTGCGATCGAGAAAAAGTAAATACAATTACTTAGTTATCAATTTGCTTTAAAGTGAAATAAAATTCTATTTTGTAGTAAAACATACGACAAATATAAAGTTTCTTCTTTCCAATCGCTATGGCAAGAAACAGAAGCCATATAGAAATTCTTTCTTTAATAATCATTATAAGTTAGAGATAATATATATTGACATTCTTTAATTCTTTCAATCTCTATTTGAAGTTGCACCAACACGTTCTCATTAAAAATGCATAAAATCTGCTACGAATCACTAAAACCACGAAACAAATAATAAGAATTTAAAGTGATTCGACATCATTAGACTGCGGATCTTTATGCATTTATGGTTTCTGAAAATTTTCAAAAAATGGTGCAGAATAAAATTTGACAGAATTTAATAGGATTTCTATTTAAGATCTAATATAGAAGAGAAAATGAGATCTAGTGTGATTCTGTTTTCTTAAAATTCGTCTATAAAAATGACAAATTGCATAAACATCCGCAGTCTAGTCGTCATCGATTATTAAACTGTCGAGAAACCTTTGAACATTTGATTTTCGTCTTCCACGATCATGAAGAACTACCCCTTTAAATTTTCTCCCACCTGTTGCCGAATACCTCGTACATACATCGTACCTCGCCACTGATGTATGCAGCCTTCTACCTTGTTAATATCTCCACGAGTACCTACGGGTTTTACCAATACCAACAACGTATTATTTCAATACCTGTTTGATGCCGTAGCATGATACTCGGCAATTGGTGTACATGTATTGCATTTATGCGCGGCATGAATTGGCTTCATCGTTCAGGTATCGTTTTCACGGACGAGCAACTGAGAATCAAGTTGGTCCAATATTGCACAATTTTTCCTTTCAATAATTGCAGGTCGTACACGTTGAACATTCACGCGAATCGACGGCGATGGGATCGGGGTGATCGAAATTGTCTTGTCCGACCGAATTTGTCAACGTAGTTCCGAGAATAATACTGAACAAACTTCTGTTCAGAATCGCATGGCTACTGCAAACCCTTCAGAACTTCCATGAAAAGTCTGACCGACAAGGTAATCCTCGAATGCATTGGAATTCTGTTCGACCACGAATGTCCTTGAGTACACGTAGCCCCGAAAGGGCACTCGAGAACTGCACCTTCAGATATTGAACGGTTCAGCTTCTCGTAGGTCGATGCGATGTTCCTGACGGACGATCATGCCTCGAGAACTTTTTATAGTTATTAATCGCAGTTTCGAGAACCTATTCCGACAAGTGAAATAAGAAAAACTATTTCCAGTTTATTGTCTCCATCGGAATTAAAGTTCGAGTGATATAGAAAAATATATTTCAGGGATGTATGGCTCAGCGAGTGATAAAATTTTTAAAGCTAGTACGGAAACCGTATCTCTTATCAACGCGATGAATAATATTACCCGCAGTATTATCAAACGTATATTCGAAATTGCCAAACTTTCATGTTACATAAAAGAACAATCAGGATCCAGTGTAGCAAAGTTCTCATTTAAAAATTTATTGTTTTAATGTAAATCGACAATTTATGCATGTGGCTTTTTCTAGTTTTATACTACACCTTGTATTTTTTAATACAAAATTACACTCTTATGTTGGGAAAATCCTTTTTCGATGCTAGAAGCAAAAACTTTAAAACAAATATAACAGATCAGCACACTTTTATATTATTTTTCGTGACTAAACTCCGGATGTATATGCAGAACAAAAAATTCGTGCAACAATTGTGATACACAGAAGCTAAATGGAAATTTATAGTTTGACGAATAATTTTAACATGGTGAACATAATCTTAATACTTTTTTATCTTAAATCTTCTAATGTTTTCAATATTTTAAATTGCGTCATTCACTTTTGTCATAATTGTCTCTTTTATAATCTATTCATTACTGTCACGCAAATTTAATATAAATTTTAATTTAGTACGTAATAACTAGACTGCGGATGTTTATGGAATTTTTAATTTTTGTAGCCAAATTTAAGAAAGCAGTACCAAATAAAATTCTATTTTCATTAGTAATAGCACTTGTAGATCCAAAATAAATAAAAATTGTACTACAATCTGTTGAATATAATACTCCAGCATTGTTTGAAAATTTTTATAATTCATGAATGCATAAAGATCCGCAGTAAAGTATTATAATAACTAGATGTTCATAGAATATGAAAACTAAAAGGTGAATTCTTCTCGATCGAAAATTTAGATAATTAAAGTTTTAAATGATATCGGCGCCACGTTCGATCATTGCAGGTACTAATTGCACATTTGTTGTTTGTTCTAAAAATGATCGAACGTGGCGCCGCTATCATTTAAAACTTTAAATATGAAAATTCTTCGCGTCAATTACAATAAACAGCGTTTCAATAGAAATGTCTTCTGACGTTTTCTCTGTTTCGCTCATGCATAAAATAAAAAATAATTTACAAAATGAATTGCTTTTAATCGTCTACATTCTGAATATTATAACATTCAAATTTAATCGTCATACCGTTCGCAAGTTTGCAGTTCAGTCGTGAGCATCTGATCCAAAATAAAAAATGAGCAACGTTTGAAAACATTTCATAAAATATTCTCGTTCGAAATACTCGAGAAAAATCGATTTGCGCGTTCGTTAGTGAAAACGACTACACCGATGCGTCTGAAATGTTGTACTATTTCTAATGGATGCGGATATCGATGGGGATACGTTATTATCAGATGTTCATAGGTCTTGTCACATCCGCGTTGTCGATTCGCGTTAGCGTATTCTGGATAAAAAAGTGAGACGACACAAACATCAACAGTATTTTCAGCTATTCTCACACACGCAGGGATAATTAACGGAAAACATACACAGAAGTAGGAATGCGCGCATATGCACGCAACACGGATACTTTCATTCGTTCTATTAAGTTTGCTTATCAATTTCTTGTCCATACAAAGAATATCTCGTATGCAATTAATTAATATTTATAGTGAAATAAAGAGGCAAGCTTTCGTGGGGTAACATACATTACTTTGTTCAAAACGAAGTTCTGCACGAGAAAACGTGTTTTCGCAATTCTCAATCCAATTTTATACTTTTTAATAAGTGACGTTAGTAGTGGCATGTTACAGTGGCCGATTTTTCGCACAACGGAATATTTAATTCCCGTGTTGATTTTGATATCTGTTCTCTTCTTATTTTGATTTGATAAAGAAGCCGTTTTGCGCGTAATACAGAGCCGTATAAATTAACTGCCTCTGCGAAAATCGAAAAAGCAGAATAATATTATGCTATGCATAATGCCGTTTTCGTGAAAATCGATATTGAAACATTTGATATAATAATTAAAACTGCTTGTAACGAAAGGATATGCAATGAACTCTATTGTTGTGGAAACAAACAATTATTTCGTTGTTTTAATTCACATTAAAATGTAGAGATAAACGGAGAGATAAACGGAGAAATACTTCATTGAAATTCGTACCGTTATTTTGTATAGGCATTATTCTACTGCATTCAGACTTAATAATAACTCAATGTAAATCTCAGGATTTAACAATTCGATGAAGAATTGCTAAATTAAAAATTAAATAAACGGCGGAAAGGGATTATTTCTAATTTGTTTACAAGTTCTTTGTTTCTTTAGCTCTTTATATCATGAAGATGGTTTGAATGACATGAAAGATTGCATGACATGAAATACTCTTGCAGGTGCAAAATAAGCTTACGAATAAAAGAGTAAATTTAATATTTCAGATTTTTCCGTGTTTGTTAGTGACAAACCTACATAAAGGTTTGGTAAATGTAATTCCCAAAAATGTATTACCTTCATCATATGTTGTAAATGATTCTCTATTAAAAACTGCACAATGTACGTCGATATTTGTTGCCATGATCGAGAAATATTCATCATATTTGATCAAACATATTTCTCGGCGACGATTTCAAAAGCTATTTTCCGTTTTTTGAAATGAACAACTACAAATATAATAAAGAACGTGTCGAATATTTGTTCGCATGTCATATTACGTGCCCATCGTATTCAGTGATTACTAGACTGCGGAACTTTATGCAAAATCAAAAATGTCTGCATTGATTGCAAGACACAGGGGCCACATAAAAACTTGTTTCTTCTTTTTGAAATATTTTTAAGTCTTGTCGAGGCAGACTTACAAAGAATAATTTATGAGATCAAACATAATGTATAAGTTAGTAAAGGATATTTGACCTCCACATCCGATTTAAAGTTTATACACTATCTACACGATGAGCATGACACCATCATTTACAAAACTTTAATTTGCACTAAACAAGAACTAATGTAACTATTAACAAATGATTCCTATTAGTAAATACATAGCATGTACTAGTAGGTACTAAGTGCATTTGTACATATAATGACCTAGAGTTGATCTTGAATAGATCATTGAAAATATTCAAGGTCGTCTTCAGATTTCAGAAAAAAGTGATTAAGATGTTTTTTGCATTAAGAAGTTTTTTCATACTTATAAAAGTTATTTTAGATAGTAGTTCTTATTGACTCACCCTGTGTGTCCAGAGAAAATTATAGAAGCGATTAGGTGGATCTGCGAAGAAAAGGGAAATGTCTCCGGTCGAGCAGCAGCAAAATTTCTGTCTGAACAAATGATAAAATTAGATTAAACTTGATCAATTAAAAAGCATTTAAAGATTTACAACATGACGTGTCACATAAATCGATTAAATAATTGTATTCACTGTAAAATTAATGCGAATAAGTATAATAATGTATGAAGAGAACGCACGTGTGTTTCATCTGAATAATCCAAGATATAAACGGTAATAAAATTAATTAATTAATCGATTACGTGGGTCGTTTGAGCCCAATGTTACAATTTCAGCGGGATTCGACAGCAAGTGCGTGTTTACAGGTGTCAAGATAATTGCCACAACAGGTGGCCAAGACCGAGGTGATTATAATTTTTACCAAGGCAGCCGCTTTGCGGTTCTTAGCGTGGTAATCTCGACCGAGACACAGGATAGCTCCCTGGTAATCCCCCGAAAATTCCGATCGGCGGCGGTAATCCGGGAACATATCGGCTTTTCGCCCGACGACGGAAATCCTTGTCCGCTTTTAGTACAGGAAACGTCCCCGACAACTGCTCGACGAGCCGTCGAACGGTTCCAGTTCTTGTTTCTCGACTTAAACCGAATCGGATCGTAATGGTCGTAGCTGGATCGACAGGAACGGAGAAATGAAATCATTGCGCTGCCTGCCCGTGGAATCAAAGGACGCGGATCGCTCGTAAACCGGGCCGCGGTTTACTGCTCCTTAGTAAATAATAAAATGAAAAATAACGATCGCGACCAGAGAACTGCAATGATAACCGTGCTATGCGCAATCCATCGCGAACGTTACTTCTTACGACTGCGCTATCAAACCTTTCGTTTACATTCGAGGATTTACGAACCTGCGCGACCTTTACTAATACCGTATTGTCGGCTGCACACTTTTTCTTCCTTTCCCGTTGCATCCCTCGATTTATTGAAAAATCTTTATCACCATTTTCTGCTCTGAACTGCACCATGTACCGGATCGTTCGGCTAAGTGCTGCACCTAAATTACTAGTAAACTAGTAAGTTTAACTAAGAATTGTGGAAATAAACGTTGTATGGCTTCAAGAGTAGCGTACAATGTAACAATTAGTTTTTTTATCGAGTTATAAACTTTCTTATTATAAGGGGGTAATTTTAAGGTTGTGATTGAAGAGAGAATTGAACTCTGAATAAAAAATTGATAGTTACCGATAATGTTCTCTATAACTGATTTTTAGTGCAATTAAAAATATGTAGCTTTTTATATATTTAAATAGTTTTGCGATCGAAAAGAATTGATAATAGATGTATGATGATTTAATAATTATTATTATTATTGATGTAGCTTTTTATTCGGATTTCATTTCTCTCTTCAGCTGACCTTCAAAACTGACCCTTTCCAATAAAGAGGTTTGAACTTTCGAATAATTTTAATTGTTCAATATCAAATGTTTATTTTAGAATACCCGAACACCCTAATGGTGAATTCCCATTTTTTAGTCCTTCACGCAGATAAGTTACTAGAATAAATAATGCAGGACAAATAAAATAATGTATTATACATAAATAATACCTTGGTACAGAATAATTCAGAGTGAATATACCTACGTTGCAAATGTATTAAAATACTCGGAAAGAACGTTACTGGCGAATTATTTCAGAAAGTTATATTAGTTTTAATCAAGTAATTCCAAAAATTGGCGGGACGTACAAATATCGAAATGATTTTAGAAGTAATCGCCCAAAGAACCAAAGCTAGGTAGAATATTGAAGTTACGTTGAGAAGCACGGAAGTAAACACAACTTTCAAATTACGAGCATGTTCATCAACAGTCCAAGCACATTATCAATTTTCCGACCTATGCGATTTATTAAAACATCCGTGCATTCCAGAATAATTTTTAACTTCGTTATACTTCAGAAAGTACGATGAAGTTGGAAGACATAAAAGACTCCGAGAAGAGATTTCAACGTTATGGACGAACTTTCTTCCCCGGACGATGCAAACGGACGTTTCGTTTAATGCCGCGTCAGTTCGCAGAGTCGCGAGGGTTTAAAATCGAAATCAGATAATTTCCGAAAAAACTTCATTCTAATATCGAGAAACTTGCAAACTAGATTTTGGAGGTAGCGTTTTCGAGTGGGTATTTTTCGATAAACGTTAGATCTTTGTTCGGGGGATCTTACACTCGGGAATGAAATTCTGCAAAGAAATCGGTTTCCCGATGATTTTTAGCGGAGTACCTTCTTCTTGTGCCAACATAGAATGTCCTTGACTGGTTTGGAAAGGCCCTCGAGCGTTTCGGAACATTGAACGGTCGCACAGTGCGGCATGCAATGGACAAAAATCAAAATAATCATGGTTCGATTCTAATCTAATTATCCAACAAAATCATTAGTCGGTAAGTGGGGAATGTGTACGTAAAATGCAGTATCCAAGAAAATCAATAAGGGATCAGCAAAAGCCAAGAGTTTATTGTAGTATAAATACTAAAAAGTTAGATTACTCGTGCCCTAATTGCTCTTCTAGGTTCGTTCTTGTTTTATACTGTTTGTTACAACTTAGGTATGGAGAATTTGACCAGAGGTATATATAATTTTAACTGGCAATTTAGGAATTGCATTTTTTCCTTAAAATGTAATTTACAAAAAAAAACGGTTCAAAACATCCTATAATTTTGACTGTTCTGTATCAACAAGATGTTGTAGTATATTGCTACATAAATTTTTTTCTGCGATAAATTGCAAGACTAGATGTTATTTAATTTTGGTTAGAGAAATGCATTTATAATCGCGACTTGGTTGAAGCTTGAATGTCCGAACACACTTATTCCCAGAAATTATCAAAAGTTTGAATAGTTTTCATTTATGTACTTAAACTTTTTATTTATATCTATATATTATTTATATTTATATTGCGAATAGCAAATAATTAAATTTTTTAATAGTTTATCTTTATATAATTAAACTTTTTATTTACATGTACATATTATATTTATATTAAAAGTATTATGGTTCCTGAGTAATATGCCGTTTAGTTTAGTTCTGGATTTATCTAGCAGTTTGTACTAACCATTACTTAATACTAGTAAAAAATATGGTGTTGTGTATTGTCAAATAATTATACATTATAGTAGATATAATTAAATTTAACCGTATAAAAAAAAATATTTCGAACAAAAGTTGTACAGTATACAGTTGACAACAAATTGCAATAACAACTAATCATAAAAAGCTCTTCATTAACAAAGAAATTAAAATAAACTTTTTTACTAATGAAACCTTATATCGTTGGTGCATTAATCGATGCATCTTTGTATTCCCTTTAAAAAATTATTAAGGTACCTATGTCAAAAATTGATTAGTTTAGAAGTTATGATTTTTGTCTCGAATGTCCATTTACATGCCGCACTGTGGGTCGACCCGTCTACTTCTCGTTAAACGCAAAACGGAGAGACATATTTACGACACTTCTCCGGGAGAATGAAAGGGCTCCTGAAAGCGGATGGAATTTATCAAAATAATGTACGTTCGGGTGTGCTATAGTTTACGAGCGTTTCGGTGTTTCGTGGTGTTTCACGGCAGAAGAAACGCGAAGGGATTAGCCGGAGAGCGATAAACTTGGGACACGAGAAACGTAGGCCCACCTAATGCTTCTTTCTTCCTTCGGGTTTAATAATGCTTTGCTCTTTATACCTGCTGATTTAATAACGTCGATTCCGTATTCATTCGGAGAGAATGCTTCTTGTGAAAGAATCGTAAAGAATTTCGATCGTGTCCTTGTTTCGGCTGTCACATATCTCCTCGAGTCGCCGGATTACTTTTTCAGAATTTCAACGCTGACAGAGAAAGTCTGATTTTAAAATAGTTTCACCGCTACTAAAACAGGCGACTACAGTAACAGAATTTTTTTAATCCTCTAACGTACGGGCGGAAAGCATTGCCAGCAGTGTAAATACCAGTACGATCCGACGGATCCAATTTTTGTCTATGCTTTTATATACAGGGTGAGACGCCAGAAACATGCCACCTAAATAACTCGGCTGCTATTGGTGTTAGGAAGAAATGCATCAGGTGGAACTTGCATGGTTTCGAAGGGGCATTAATCTGATGTTAGTAGCTTCTCTGTAGGTGGACGTCTAAAGGACATATGAAGGTCAATTTCATTTTTTTTTAATGAAATGAGGTATTTGTTAATACATCAATCGATGCGACTGGACGTTTGTTATAAAAAAGTACTAACCTATGTATGTCGAAAAGTTAGTAGTTCAGGAGATATTTAAATTTAAATAACTTAAAAATTACATTACAGTCGTACTAAGACGTTACTGGTGTTTTAGAGTTATTTAAATTGATTATCTCCTGAACTACTAATTTTTCGACATACATAGGTTAGTACTTTCTTATAACAAATGTGCAGTTGCATCGGTTGACGTATTCAAAAATAGCTCGTTCCATTTAAGAAAATGAAGATGACCTTCATATGTCCTTTAGACATCCACCCACAAAAAAGCTACTAACATCAGATTAAAGGGGTAGGGGCCCCACGTGACTATGGTATTTTTCATTGTGACCAACCTCCACGCTGAAAAACAGTTTGGCAACAGTGATGAACATACATTTGTATCAA
Organism: Lasioglossum villosulum; assembly: GCA_963971365.1. Classification (NCBI taxonomy): domain Eukaryota; kingdom Metazoa; phylum Arthropoda; class Insecta; order Hymenoptera; family Halictidae; genus Lasioglossum; species Lasioglossum villosulum. Next base: position 12,952,814 of record OZ020496.1, on the reverse strand, counting down.
TCTAACGCTTCAATTTCGCTATCAATACAGGTTTTTTTTCTTTTTATCAATATCTTTATTGCTATTAATGGTTCCAAGTGGTTTCAAATCCTTTTTATTTTTGTTGTTTTAATTCAGGAAGACATTCCTCGTACGCAACTATGCGGCATCCTTTAAAATGAGAAAAATCCTTGTCAAAGGAAACATAGCCGGCTGAAGCTTCCCAAACAACTCGAAACTAGTTCGAGAAGCTCGTATCTCGGACGCGATAGAAAATTCCCGATGCAAGACCGCTCGGTAAGGTTCCAGAAGTCCGGAGTCGACTTTGCGAATAGAATCGAGTAGAAACATCATCGGCAATAGATGTAAAAGAAAGTCGATAAACTACGGCGAATTTCCGTGGGTAAGATTCGAGAAAATTTGAGACGCGGCATACTCTCGCGAAAAACACCGCGGCATTTCTATAAAGGAAACTTACAATCAATGGGCGATTTCACTGGAGCACTTGCACGGAAAAAGTGGCCGAAATTCGGATTCGTAAACTTTCTTGGAAACATTTTGGAGAAGCTTTGTTCATCCTTATAATTTAACAACTAACACATTAGTTGTTATTACTGGCCTGTACGAACACGATATAATTCTTTCGAAAACAGTTCAGTAGTTTCTATGATGAACTTCAACTCTCCAGTTTTGATTACAATGACTAAACTACTTTTCAATCGAATCTCTATTGATAAAACCTCCGCTCCCGAATCATTTTCAATCATTTCCAAACACGTTCTTCTTTGACGAAAGAATAATGCATCCCATAATGTTAATATTTTACCTTCTTTGGGATCTACCAGAACCTCTTCTTCCTTGTTGAATGTATTTCAGTACCCATTATTGCAATTGCACAATCTAAAAGTGGCTGCGGCATTGCGGTGTCTCGAAATTTCACATCTGAAAGTGACAAGAAGATGAAGAATATTATTTTATTAATTTTTGTATAATATTGAAGAAGAAGAATTTTATTAATTGTATTCAATTTTATCGGACGCGAATTAATGAAATCAATGAAATTTTCCAAACCAAACCAATCAAGAATGATACATCAACAATATCTACGAGAATTTTAGTAATTGTATTCAATTTTATCGTACGCAAATTAATTAAATTTTTCTAATCCAAACCCATCAAGAATGATACATCTACAATATCTACGAGGATTTTAGTCGGTGTATTTAATTTTATCGTACGCAAATTAATTAAATTTTTCTAATCCAAACCCATCAAGAATGATACATCTACAATATCTACGAGGATTTTAGTAATTGTATTCAATGTTATCGTACGCGAATTAATAAAATTAATGAAATCTTCCTAATCCAAACTCATCAAGAATGATACATCTACAATATCTACGAGAATTTTAGTAATTGCATTCAATTTCATCGTACGCTAATGAAATTTTCAAATCATGCTGATTTTGGATCCCCTTTTCTGGAAGAGCGACAACCGTGCGACGAGCGACACGCGACGGTCGCGTTCGAGGATGGCGACCGTGTTTGAGCAAGTCCGGGCCAGCACGGTGCGACGATCGACTTCGGAAAGTGGTGAGACTGTAGTCCGCCGTTTGCCGGTATCATCCCATAAGTCGGCGGGCCGGTGGAAAAGGAAGCTGAAAAAGTGTAGAGAGGAGAGACCGAAGACTGGACGGGATTTAGCGATTTATGCTCCGGCCACGCCCGCTTTTCGTTCCTCTTGTACGAGGAACGAAATTGCCAGACAGGAAAGCGTAGTGCCGGGCGCTGAGGGAGACAGAAGGGGCGACTTGGCTCTGGCCGGTTGAACAGAAAACGCTCCACAGTCGTAGACACCGGTATACATACGTACGTACTTCCGGTGCACGCGGACCTCTCGCGTAAATCTCACGCCGGAAAAACTCTCTCTCTCGTCCTACCCCCGGCTCTTTCTGTTCTTTCTTGCTCGTCTTCCCTGTCCTTTACCCCTGTTCTTTCTGTGTCCCGTTTAATCCCCTTCCCCTCTTCTCCCGCTCTTTCGTCCGTCCGGCTTTTAGCTTTTAGCGAGCCATTTCAGTGGCCCATTCGCGTAGCAAGAAGGACCCTTCTTCACCCATCCCCCACCCTCTCTCTTTCTTTCACGATCGGTCGGTCGACTACACGCTGACAACCCGTCCGCCTCAATTTCAGGAAAACCGATCCCCGGCAAAGTCTCTTGTTAATTTGCGCAGTTAATCGAGTGGCGAGCCGAAAGTTTTTCCACCGAGAAATTGAAATTGTCGTGTTTGTCGAACGACTCGCGGTCCTGTTTCCGCTTCCGCTCCAGGACGCTACTTTCTGGCCACAGCGCAGTGCATCCGCGTATAATAGACCGCGTGATGATTTCGTTTATTTCTTGAACTGTGTTCTTACTCTTCAATCGGATATACTTAGTTATTATTTTTAATAACATTCTTTATTTTATTTCAAAGCAACGTTGTAAGTTTTCATAACAGAGATCCACATATGACTGTTGGCAAATGTGCCAATAACTTTACTATTCGTCTTAAGATTGATATTCACTGAATTTATTTTATAGTAAAAGTCTCTATTAGCTCATAATAACAGTGTACAACACCAGAAATGGTTCCAAATAACGGTTCATACGATTCGGATTCTCAAGGATTGGTCTAACACAAACATTACAATTGCAAAGATAAGTAACAGAAAATTATTTCTTTTAAAATGTAGAACAAATAACGTGATCCCTTTCATTAAAATGAATATAATCAAAAATTGCAATCTTACAGTCACTTCAATAGACATATACAACAAATTACTAGAATTACAAAAAAAATTGATCGAAACGGTGCGCCGAGAACATATAATTGGTTTATGTAATTTTCAAACATGAAAAAAGTTGAAATTTGTTGGACAGTGTAATAAAAAATTAAGCTCGTGTAAATGTTTAAAAAAAATCCAGTTTTACCTTGTACAAAAATATTTGCATCATTTCAAAACCTAATATAATGTGTAAAACGAACCACCTGAAAAGCATAAAATTTCTAAAAAAAACATTTTGAGCGTCTCGTATGTATATAAGTGTATCACTATTCAATAACAGGTCACGTGCTTGCAAGAAGTCGGAGACATTGAATTACAGCAAGATTGGCCTCGTGAAAGTTACGCAAAATGCAACTCGACTGTAGATATTGAAATCTGTTGAACATTGAGAGAAGCGAGGCGTATTGAAATCGGCTCAATACCAAAAGAAGTAAATGACTTATGGAATTTACGTATCTCCAGGAATCACGATTCGCGGAATTTCCCGTGGATCTAAGTTTCGACGAAACCCGGCAACAGACAGAAAAGAGAAATAAATATATATTTCCCATGTAAAGTCGTTCTACGTACAAGTTGGCTGGCTCCTTTATCGTCCGTGCCTTTTTCCTGCGGCTCCCATCGCAGCGGCCCGTCCCGATGCTTCTTTTGTGCGAGCTCCGGGGATATTTGTCGCAACGAGATTCGTACGGAGGATCGCTAAAAGTGGCCGGCTCGTATCAGCAATGCAAATAAATACGTGCGCGCAATATAATTCGAGCCGGTGGAAGGTAATTCGAAGACGATGTATAAATTGGCACGACGTCGCCTGAAGAATCCGAAGAGATCGATCGCGTTTATTTAAAGCCGATGGAATCCGGTCATCCTGCTCCACATTGCTGGAACTGCCTTATCCGACAGATGCTTTTTAGAGCAAATTTCGAAGAAAAATTTTGGCGGTGCTGAAGACGTTTTACTGCCTACGAAAACGGATTGCCAAGTTTAATGGCGAGAGGATAGGTGGGTGAAATACGTGTGTCCTAGTCTACCATTCCCAAAATGTGAACCCTATCCTAGTAGTAGTAGTAGTAAGTTTGGCCGGGGGAGGAGTGGTCGGCACCCTCCTCCCCACTCCCGTTTATGGAGAGGGGTAGGTAGTGCGCACACCGACAGCATAGGCAGCATCATGTGGCGACCGGCCCTCGGCCCAGAAGGGTTGCGAATACCACTGCCTTCAATCGCCCCTCTGTTTTTTCTAGCCCGGGCAACTTACAGAGTGGTCAATCTACTAATCAGGGAGCGATCATCATTGATGAGAAGGCCATTCTACCTAACTGTTGCATTTTTGAGCCTTTTACGGCTCGGAGGGTACGTCGGGCCTTGCTCACCTTCAGATCATGCAGGTTTGCTCCCCCCACTTCACCATAGAACCGTGTTGTGCGCCTTTGAGTGTGACAGCCTGTTCCCTAGTCTGCCCTGGCTGTCCAGGACTTACCCACTTCCCCCCCAGGTTAGGATAGGTCCTACTCTGTGAATCTATAGGGTAGCAAGAACAAGGGGCAGCGCCTTTAGAGGGTAGGGTACGCACGTGACATTACTAGAATCTAACCAGAATCTAACTAGATTTTGGGCCAAAACAGGGGTTTACGAGAACACACATCACGTCCTCATACGATTATATTTTGAGCTGAATGAGGGCTCATTCTAAAGGGGAAGGTTAAATGAAGCGCGCGTGGGTCCAACTTTAGTTACATTATGTTTATATCCAGTAATGAGACTGTCCAAAGTAGGGAAAACATATGAAGAAAAATTTCGGATATTCTAATGCATTTTTCGATCACAAAAAAAATTTTTCCTGCTAATTTAGGGACTCTTCCCCTTTCAAATGAGCCCTCACTCAGCTCAATACGTAATCGTATGAGGGCGTGAGGTGTGTTCCCGTGATCGCATTCAACTGTTCCCCAGATTCCGTTCATGAAGAGTGAATAGAAGCAATTTTAGTTCAGCTACATGGCCGAGATGGCGCTTAGTCAGGAGAATTATCAGCATAGTTTCTTAACAACAAAAGTGTAAAGGGCATGAAGACACTCGGATCCATTAATAACAATAAAGATGATGATGAAAAGAGAAAAACCTGTAATGATAGCGAAACTAAAGTGTTAGATTGATACGACTGTATGTTCATTAGTGTTGCCAAATTGGTTTTCCGCGCGGAGGTTGGTCACAATGAAAAATACCATAGTCACATGGGGCCCCTACCTCCTTAATGTTCGTTGGAAGTTGTATACTACGTGTTCGGGGACCTTGGGGTCTGATCCGACTTCAACGAAATTCTGGTTAGGACCAGGATTTCGTTTCCATGCGGTCTTTACCCTCGGAATCCGTTCACCCTGCTGTGTACACATCAACTTGGGGTCCGATCCGACTTCTACGAAATTCCAGTAAAGACCGAAATATCGTTTTCATACGGTCATTCCTTGCCGAGCCTGCCGCGCATTTGGGTGATGGAGGGCTCAAGCCGGACCCCTATCCTAACCCCACGAGGAATCCGTAGAATTTATTCGCAGGTGTCGCCAACGCGACGCGCCACGATCGTGATCGCAGCAACGTGTAATAATACGACTCACCTGGACGGATATGATCTTCGCAGTCCGGCGTCGCGCGTGCCGTGATGTCGCCATCTTGCCGTGGAAGGCGTGCAGTCGTCGCACCTAGGGTGACAAATCCTCGCGATCTTATCGTCCCTACCTGTTCGAATCCCTGGACACGTTGCTCCGCGAGGTAAACACCGGGGACTCTGTTCCTCGGTCTTGCGCAAACGATCTCCGCAGCCGACAACTCTTCCAATTCGTGATGCTCGTGACTGTTTCATTGAACGTTCGTTGGACACACTTTCTGTAAAGTAACAAGCTTCTTAGGAAATCATCTTTTTGAATCTTAGTTGTAGACGTATCGTAGAAAGATTTAAAAATTATATTATCAACACGTTACACGCGTGGCACACGTACGTCTTTGAAACGTCTTCGAGGTAATCCAAGGATGCAGAAATGAACAATTTTTAAAAGTTTCATAAACCAATGGACCGATTCTTTGGTGAAAAACTAATTTTTAAATCTTCGTTACAAGCCTAAATAAGAAAGTTGTCTACAATATCATTCGTAATGCAATTTTTCCAAAATGTTTATTACATATCTAATAAACTGATCCATCCAGTTTCACAGAAATGCTGAATTCCTATGGTTAATTTCCAGAATAGTCATTCTGGTTGAAAGCATGTACCACCAGTCATGAGACCGACTGTGTATAATTTTGTCCAATAGTTTTATAGCAATTTTACAACAACGCTTCGAGCGTGCAAGATCGAATGAACAATTCTATCGATTTCGGGAACGGCGACAGCTATTGTAATAAAAATGGAGTCAGCTATTGGGCGCAGTTTGAAACACTCGACTGCATACACGGGGCTGCGAAATAAGTCAGTGCTGGCAGCAGTCTATCGCGCGGGAGACACAGACCGCAGAGGGTTAATGGCGAGCAATTTAATCCGCATCCTCGTAAAATGTGATCTATGTTCAATTAATTTTTGCCGGGGTCGTCGCGCGCGCTGTGCCGCGTCGACTTTCCCGCCACTTCGAATTGCATGGCTGATGGATGGCGCTCGAGTAAATGTTGCAAGATAGAGGAGGGAACGCGATGCCGGTGGTCCAGACGACATATTAGTACTCGCGGGAAGCTGGAACCGCGTTTCGGGCTCGGTATCGCGAGAACACGGCCTGGCTTCGCCATCCGCCATCCGCCATCCGCTATCCGCCATTCCATCCGGCAAGGCAGCTCTGTCTCTTGCATATTTCAGCGGCGCCGCGGCCGAAATAATCGGAGAACTCACAGCCGCCATTAAATTATCGATAACAGCCTATACGGCACAAAGCGGCGCGCACCGTAGGTTATGCGTAGCGAATTCGGCGAAGCCAGTGCTCCTCGTCGACGAGTCTCGGCTCCGAGCCAGCTCGAGACCTGGAAATTGGTATCGATGAGGAACAGCTACGAACCCGTGAATAATTTATTCATTTTCGGTTAAAGACATTCCGACCGGAACATCTAATAAAATCTCCGACTTCCTCTCTTCAGACGTGTTCCGTTTCCTTAGCCGAGCTCAGCGGGTTACGTCTCAGCCATATATAAGTCACCGATCATCCAAATATTTCAATGGAAATTATCATTTTGGTACCGCTCCAATCAAATGAAGCGGCGCTGATGGATTATTTGATCTGCTGTGAAATTATTGCGGTTTTCGTGTATCACTCTTTCCGACGTCGATGATTACAATATTTTTAGCGTCAATAGTTGGATAAACTAATTTGAGAATTTATATTTGTTGTACGGTCGTATTTACTTTCACCTTCTAACTGCGGTTAGAGTTAACTCGTCATTCGTCGAAAATTGTTCGTTTTCTGTGTAATTCAACAATTTTCAGTTTTATCGTATCGTTTACGTTGACTGCGACGAATTATTCGTTATGTCACAAGTAGATGTTAGGTTGTTGAATATGAAGTGTTTGAACTTCAATAATAACGTTAAACGCAACTTTTCCATCGAGGGCCCGCTAGATAGTCTTACTGATGAGTCCTCTAGCGGGCCTAGGACGAAACACCACCTTCCTTTTTGCTTTTCATCTATTCCAAACATTCGGAATAGCTCAAACGTGTATGGTCTTAAATTTCTTAAGACCAAGAAATAGATTCAAACCCGAATCAACGTTTGTAGTACCATTCAAATTATGTTTGTAGAATCATGATCGAACTTGTGCGCCGATAACATCAATTTCTATTCGTCTAACAACAATTTACGATCGCGAAAAATAATTCTTATCAAAATTAATGTTCCAAAAAGCAAACAAAAACATCCCACGATGAAATAAATGTATTATTAAATATTAGAGTTGTGCGAGACCGGGACGGGTCGGTAATCAGGGACAGGAGTACGGGACGTGTTCTGTACGGTATCAGAAATCCCGCAAAAATTCACAGGAAATCCGAATACCCCTGGGAATCCTGAAAATATCTGGGGATTCCCGAATATTCGCGGACTTTCGCGGAACACCAGTGTTAAGAACCAATTAGGAACCAGTGTTCTACCGCAATACATGACACTGTGGATGGTCATTGACCTGACTTCCAATATCAACAATCTGGAGATTCCTTCATTGTTGATTTTCATTTGATATCCGAACTGCAATTAATTAATTTGCAATTTCGGCGCGTTATTGAACCGTGGATCCTGGTTCTCGAACTTCCCGTCTGTTTCTCCATAATGTCATCGTCCGTTCTTGATCTGAAAGCCCGGCAAAGACGCCCGATGGAAACCGCATCTCGAGTCTATTTCAAAGTCACGACAAGCTCTCCATGCGGCACAGACGACCCGATTAACCGGCAGATCGAAATAAGCTCCGGCGCTTAATTAAGGCTAATCGAGTTAACGAATATACTTGCTGTACATTAGTCCCCTCCGGGATCCTCGCCGATGTGTCTTGATACCAATCTACAGTTGTAGTCTGGCGTGCTGCCTGGAGACCGAGGCTCATCCATGAAATTACCTTATTCCTGCTTGCACACTTCGCTCTCCTTGCATCGAACAAGTCCTCATCGATGTCTCGCTCTGCCGTCTCCCCTCACGATCATTTCTCTGGGATTACTCACAATATCCGAGATCTCATTAGCGAGAGAAGATAACGTTTCTTATACTCTTACTCACGCTACACCTAAAAACTATTCTCACATACAAGCTGACTAACAATGCTGTACCTCCTTGGAAGGGGTGCACACATTCAAACATCTGTGAACATTTTTTTTCTTCACTGAAATCATCATGGATTTCGATATTGAACCTTCCTCTTTGCAACAACGCTTTAAAAATTGATTCAAGATTTTTCTGGTTGTTTTATTACATACAGTGGGTAAAAAAAGTATTGGCACACTCTTAAAAAGGCTAACTTTTTAAATATCGCATTATACGATTTGAATTTTTTTGGGAAGCTAGAGCAATTAGTTTGCCACAGGATGCGAAAAAAATTTGTTAAAAATTGCAATTGATCGGAATTGTAGCAAAAATACTAAAAGTTGTAGTTTACAACTTTTTTGTGGGCCAATATTGAAAATTTTAAAAATGCGTTTTGTAGATCAGTTATATGCACTGGTAAAGTTTCATCGAAATCGAATGATGCGAGAAAAAACGACAGGCATTGAAAGATGTAAGAATCTGCAGTTATAGATCAAAAATTGTGAAAATCTGCAATTTTTTAAACGTTTATGTCTCATTGCAACGTCAACCGATTTTGACGAAATTTTCAGAATGTTTAATTGACACAGGTCTACAAAACGCATTTTAAAAATTTTCAATATTGGCCTACATAAAAAAGTTGTAAAATGCAACTTTTAGTATTTTTGGTACAATTCCGATCAATTGCAATTTTTGACAAAATTTTGTTTGCATCCTGTGGCAAACTAATTGCTCTAGCTTCCCAAAAATTCAAATCGTATAATACGATATTTAAATAGTTAACCTTTTTAAGAGTGTGCCAATACTTTTTTTACCCACTGTATACTTGCGAATGTTACACCATGAGGGTTTTCAACGACCAAACTTGTTCCCAACTTCTTTTCCCAATAAACAGTGATTTTTTAATAAAAAATTTGCCCAACCTCTTCCCGCGAGTAACACATCCGTCTAATGGAACGACATACCAATTTTTCCGTTTTCCAAATTGGAGTAACTACTACAAAAATACCATCCTGTGTTGCTTCAGGCGACGAAACAGAATTTGTTAAATAACATGAAGCCATGCCGGTAGCTAAGTTTCAACAGTATTAAAAAAACTTAGAAAAACTGGTCAAACAAATATTGAAGGAATAAAAAATTTATATTTTATTAAATTTTTTCCTACAACTCTTTAAACACATCAAATATCTGCACAGTGTACATACATACTGTACCTGCCAAATGAGATTTGAATTTGTTAAAGCAAAGTTGACTTTCGGTCTGTATTAAATGATAAACGTTATGTTAATAAGTAATGTTCAATTAATAAAATGAATGTTTTCGAACATTAATAATATTTTAATCACACGAAGTGTGATGTAGAATATTATTCGTAAAACAGATTTTACAGAGTAAAATAAGAACAGGTGTTTAAGTTAATTCCTGAAGGAGCATACATGGTGTTCAAATACAGTAAGAAAGTGTCTTTTTTTACAGAACAATCTCATCGTACAATGCAACTTCAGTTATAGTTGCACACATACCTGCAACTTATAATTAAATTGAATCCTACAATGAATAATTGCATAATATAAATTGTATAACAGAAACTAGCGAGTTCGCGAATATTAGAAGGAAACGTTTTTAAAATTCTTCCAGTTATTAGACCTGTCCTTATTGTTTCCTCTACCAACTCACCCGAATGATTTTTCCTGTCAGAATTCTTCTAAAAAACAATAAACAGAAAAACTGTTTCAATTTCGTTGCTTCTAGTAGCGCCAAACGACAATACGCGTGGAAAGTGGTCAAATATTTGATCGACTCGTTGTTTGCAACAAAATTGAAGAGCTTTCGCTGAGCTAACTTTCCAAACTAGCAAATGAAATATCGCGAAACTGCGCGCGTGCAACGGGAACAAGCGATTTAATTATGAGAACCTTTTATGAATCGCTGTAGAGTGATTTCAATTGTTTGACCCACTGATTTTATTGTGTAACAACGATATTCTCAAGTATTCTCTCGCTGTCTGAACGATTAAAGTTGGACTTTAAAAAAATAATAAAAATCCAAACAGAATTTGTTGAAGCTTTGTTTCTCTTCCATTATTCTCAGCATGTCACAAAGTTATTTTGACTGATAGATTGAGCGTAAGAGGTTCTTTCTCAAAGGAGATCCTTCTGTTCGTTTGAAAAGAATTGTATTCGAGAGCACATCATATCGGATGCACGGAGCGAGAGAAAGAGAGAAAAGAGGATGGGGCGAGAAAAAGAGAAAGAGAGAGAAAGTCTAGTGCAGATAAAGAATTCTTTGCATTGCAAGCGTTGCGAAAAATTTTGCTTTCGTCGAGAGTAAATCGAGGAACGCGGAGAACGCAGAATGCGTTACCTACACGATTTCACGATAAATAAAAAAGCGGTCAGAGGGTGGTGGCAGATGTTAAACAATTTTCAGTATATCTAAGAAAATTAAATAAAAATGAAGTTCTAAATTAAAGAATACCTTGAAGCAAACTAAAGTAAGCATGAGTAATTTCGTTTTGTACATAGCGTGTAGTGTACGAATACGTTCGAAAGTTCCCGTCCGCACACGATTACTTATAAATAATGAAACTGTGAAAATGAAGTTTTCCCAGATTGAGAAACGGAAGAGGAATAAGAAGCATGGCGACCGTTTTTGAGGGAAGATATTCTCCTAGTTTGATTAGATCCGCCAAAATATTATATCCCAGCCGTACCGACGCACAGAATTTTCGGGATCCATAAGATACATAATAACTAGAACGCGAGGTTTGACCCAGATTACTATTTTCACCGATTTCTAGAGTAAAGCAACATCTAATTTTGACTAATATATTTTTGACTAATATACTCGTGGTTAAAATAAAGTAGAACAGTTATTAATAAATAATATAAAATTTTGATTGTATTATGCATTTGACTAATATATTTTTGACTAATATAGTCGTGGTTAAAATAAAGTAGAACTGTTATTAATAAATAATATAAAATTTTGATTGAATTATTCATTTATAAATATTAAAAATTGTGGATTTATTCCATTTTCAAAAAGGCTAATATTTTAGTAAATGAAAAAATAAAAGTTTATCAAGTATCTAATAAAAAATAGAGTAATATATTTTTGACTAATATACTCGTGGTTAAAATAAAGTAGAACTGTTGTTAATAAATAATATAAAATTTTGATTGTATTATGCATTTGACCAATATATTTTTGACTAATATACTCGTGGTTAAAATAAAGTAGAACTGTTATTAATAAATAATATAAAATTTTGATTGTATTATTCATTTATAAATATTAAAAATTGTGGATTTATTCCATTTTCAAAAAGGCTAATATTACTTAGTAAATGAAAAAATAAAAGTTTATCAAGTATCTAATAAAAAATAGAGTAATATATTTTTGACTAATATACTCGTGGTTAAAATAAAGTAAAACTGTTATTAATAAATAATATAAAATTTTGATTGTATTATGCATTTATAAACATTAAAAATTGTGGATCTATTCCACTTTCAAAAAGGCTAATATTACTTAGTAAATGAAGAAATAAAAGTTTATCAAGTATCTAATAAAAAATAATACAGTAAATATCCAAATAACGAGAAAAAAATACTATTCAAAAAGATTGCATATTTATTCACAATGTACAATCTTTTTAATAGTTGTAGTTAATATTTCTCGACCGTAAATTTCAATAATATATAATTAATATATGTTCTCGGCGCACTGATTCGATCAATAATCAAACAAACAAAGCAAATTTGCAATAAATTAAATAATATTAAATAATAAATTAAATTGTACTTGACGTTTCGATCCGGGTTTGGATCATCTTCAGGAGCATTGCGTCTAAAATTATATATTGAAATAGTTTACTAAGTGTTATACACAATACACAAATTATTAATACACAAATGTTATATACAATCTGTTTCCTTCGAACAAAATCGTCAAAACTTATGATAAATATTGTGACTATTGAAGAGTGCATAATTTTTCAATCATTTCACCAAATCGAATAACATGTAGAGGAATAAATTGTTTGCCGTTTAAATGACGATAAAGTTAGAGAAACCAATCACTTTGATACATAGTTACTGACCGGTAGTTCTAGTAGTCCATCAAATAGCCGCATATCGAAGCCAAGTTCTGAAGCTCTCCTTTTCATTTTTTAACCATTTCTCTTCTTGCCTCCATCATTCATATCCGCTTCAGCCACTAAAATATAAATGGCGCGGAAGTATTATGAAATACCGATTCAAAACTGCATCGGATACCGAATATAAGTATTTGAAGAACTCCGTGATAAAGATGGACTAAGGTCTCGATATTTACTCTCTGATGGTACCACGTATCCGCGATTGGATTAATATTTATTTTTCACATCTATTTGTTCTCCAGACACACACAAATCCCGACAGCCACGTGTAGAAAGCAACGAATTAATCAGCAAAGTAATCTTCACTATTTACTTTTCGAATGGAAAAGAAAGATCACTCTAAATTACTTCGAAACTACCAAAGTTAAAACATATCAGAACAATTTGTTTTTATTCGATTGCATGATGTTTTCGTAGCATTATTTGATGCGAATCAGTGCTTGAAAAAAAACAGTTTCGAGCGCTGAAATATCCAATATCGAATATCATTTTTAAATAGATAGATTTTTTCACCAGCCCAAATCTCTGAACTATTATATACTTTTTTTACTTGTATTAAATATTTCCATGTCTTAATCGCCTAAGTTTATTACATTATGGTGAAAAGCAATTCGTTCTGAACAATTGTTGCATTTTAACACTAAACCTACCACCACGGTCACAAGACCGGCTCCAGATTTTTGATTTCACAATTACTGAAATTATAAAGATGCTTTCATAGTAAATGATTATAAGAATACATTTAATGGCGGAGATATAATATGAACGCACAAAGCTCAAATAAATTTATTTTTCTTATTTTTATAAGACATCATGTATTGGCTATTTTTAGAGGTCGATAGTTTTAGTGTTAAAAAGATTAGAGTTCCGGAACAGCCTCTGTTGTACTAGAGCCTCACCTTCGTTCGAAAGGAGGGCGTTATGGTACTACTGGTAGATTTCCCATGATAAGTACACTGCGGATGTTTATGCATTCAGAGCGTCTCCGAACTCGTAAAAAGCAGTGGTAGTACGATTGTTATCAGATTTATACCCGCGTACACGTTACTATCAGCACGGTAAAACCTCTGGCACGAGTATGTAAGGAAAAACTACCGTACAATTTTCTTGATTGCAAATTAGTACTTACAATTGTGTATTTGCATATATATTCTTATACATATTCTGTCTAGGATTCTTTCAGCTGCTTACAGCTACGGATGAGGTATCACAGGAAATCAGTAATCGATTTTAGAATATTGTATATACAGGGTGTCCCAAAATAAGTCTTTTTTAAAATCTCGTAGTTTTACATAGTGTTAAATATTTTAGTTATTTTATTATCGTTATGGTAGTTAATCTAGTGGGACAGATATATCGTTTTAGTTTTCTTAATGCCTTCGATAGGTTACAAATCTTACTTTAGGCCTCGTTTACGTACATATTTTCCAGAAAAGAAATATTTTCAGTTTTATCAGTAGTGTCTAACGGCTGTAACTTACAAACAAACATACCAATATTACAAGATTTGACTTGTAATTTTTTTATCATATTGTATGTACAAGTATACAGGGTGTCCCAAAATAAGTGTAACTCCCGGAAATGGGAGGTTCCTTGGGTCATTTGAAGCGACATTTTCCTTTACAAAAATGGCGTCCGCGGCTTTGTTTAAGAGTTATTAACGAAAAACACGGACCAATCAGAGCGCGGCTACAGCGGATTGATTCTGGTTCGGCCAATAGCGACACCACGTTAAGCGGGACTCTGATTGGTTCATGTTTTTCGGTAATAACTCCTAAACAATGCCACAGACACCATTATTGTAAAGGAAAATTTCGCTTCAAATGACCCAAGGAACCTCCTATTTCCGGGAGATATATTTATTTTAGAACACCCTGTATACAGGATGGGGCACTATAAACAGTTCACCTTAATAACTCGGCTGCTATTGGTGTTAGGAAGAAATGCATCAGATAGAACTTGCATGGTTTTGAGGGGGCATTAATCTGATGTTAGTAGCTTTTTTGTAGGTGGACTTGTAAAGGACATATGAAGGTCAACTTCATTTCTTTTTAATGGAATGAGGTATTTTTTAATACATCAATCGATGCAGCTGGACATTCGTTATAAAAATATACTAACCTATGTTATATATTAAAAAATACCTCATTTCATTAAAAAAAAAATGAAATTGACCTTCATATGTCCTTTAGACATCCACCTACAGAGAAGCTACTACTATCAGATTAATGCACCCTTAAACCATGCAAGTTCTATCTGATGCATTTCTTCCTAACACCAATAGCAGCCGCGTTATTAAGGTGACCTGTTTATAGTGCCCCACCCGGTATATATGTATATACATTTATATGTATATATAATTTTTATTATAATTATATAATATATAATTGTCTAATATTTATTATAATTTTTTTATAAATTCATCCGTAGCTGTAAGCAGCTGAAAGAATCCTTGTGGCATACTTGCAATTAGTTTGACTCAAGAAGGAATCTTATTGGAAACAATTTTGCGTCGTTTTGGCTGATTAAAAACCTCGATGTCGTACCAAGCGCGAAAGCAATTAATGAATTACGTGATCGTGAATGCATGACACTGCTTTTCACACGGACCCCGACGTCGTCGGTTCCAATTCCATTTCCAACGACTTTACTCTTCAAACCTATCCTTGATAACCGTCTTTGTGACGTCTAGCGTCCTCCAACCATGGACGTTAGATAATCAAATTAGATCGAGACACAATTTAAGTCGATCGAATTAACTTAATGGATGAATCAACGCATTTACGAGTGACGAGTACAATCGGGATACAAATTTTTAATGTAATCGCCCTTGTATACCTGCGATGTTTAACCGACTTTGATTCGGTGGACACACTGTACAGGTTCAACCCTTTGCGCTCGGAGCTATTTTAATTCGAAAATCAAACGTTTCTTCTGACCTAGAATATTTCCATTCTCTATGATTTTTTAAATTTGGTAAACACGAAATTGATATAATACGTAATGCAATACTTAAATGTTTAGTAATTGGCTAGATACAGACATATTCAATTAGACTGCGGATCTTTATGTAAAATAAAAATTTTCTTCGTCAATTACAAGACACTGAAACCATATTTTCTTTCTATTTTTAACAATTTTAATAAATTGGAAGTAAGGTATGGAATTGTCGTAATACTTTTAATGTTTTAGATTACATCCTCCCATTATTGTCATAGATACATAAAATCCGCAGAATCTAATAATGTAAACAATATTTTAAATAATAGTACAGCAATTTTTAGCGACGTCTCAGAGGCGCCACTTGAGTGCCAAGGGTTAAAGCGCAGTAAACGCTTTCTTTAACATTTAAATGCGAGATAATAATAAACCGTGTAGCCACTCTACCATTCTCTTCTACGACGCCACGTTTCTGTAAACTACGCTTTGATTGGTCCGCGTTTTCCGTTAAGAACTTCTTAACAAAGCTACGGAGAGTCACTTATGAGGATATCTCCAATAATTAATAATTTTTCTTTCTTCCATTTAAGATTCTAACCATTAAAAATTCACATTTCATGTTACTTCACAAAACATTTTATATAATTTCTCTTTTATTTAATTATTTATTTTTAAAATGGGTATATTATTTTCAAATTTTGAACACAATAATACGTTTAGTTTGTTTAAATAAATTGATATAGTTTCACAATTCCAATACAGAGACAAAAGTCCACATTTAAATGTGTTTCGGTTAAAACTGGTTTCAAATTTGCCGCTCTGAAATGTAAACACCATGATCAATCGATATCGATCTACCAATCGTAACAAGTTACATAGATATATGTCATAGCCTTTATGTTTCAGTTACATATCTACCATCATGGGCTAAATTACTGTTCCAACGTAACTCACTAATTTTTGTTTTAAAATGTTTATGTCCATTTTGCATACAACAAGTACGTATATGAAATTTAATTTTTGGTTTTTTCTATGTGAAAAAAATTTTCTTTTGTTAGAAACGTTAGAAACATGCTTAAATAATTGCACATTTGTTGTTTTTCTAAAAATGATCGAACCTAGCGCCGATATCATTCAATTTATTATACTACGGAGAACATTTTTGCAGAAGAAAAAGATACTTCAAATCACCTCAGGAATGATTTCTTAAAGCGATTACAACATTTCCGGACACCCCGTATAGAAGTAAAATATCAAGTTTCAATTCTGAACAGAAAACTGATCACGCGTTGCCCCAAAGCAAAAATTTAGAATAATAAATTAATTCTAAATTCCACCGCTCACATTCGACTGAAAATATGGTTTTTGCACGTGAGTCATCTAAAAAAAATACCGGGTTTCAGATTCTATTAATTTCTCTGTGGAAAAATTTATACAAAACTCGTGTTCGCAGCGCAACGACCAACCGGCAGCTATTCAATTCGTATATGTTTTTATTAACGCGACGAATGGGATTTCCCCTCAATACCGCAAACAATATTCGATTTACCATAATTTCAAATGGAACTGTTTTTCAGGATTTCGTAGTGTGTTTTTCACAACGACATTTGGTTTCACAAAAAGTACGGTCGCGCATTGTGCCGTGACGAATGAAGCTGTGAGAATTAAATTACGGCATTGTTACCGGAAGTTCATTTCAGAACGGCGAGTGAGAGACATTATAATAGCTGAAAAATATGGTGATTTTAATCAGATTATTTTTATCACAGTGACAAGCACGCCGTCCTGTCACTTTTGCGCACACAGGAATTTGATTTTGATATGCAATTTATTCTAGTGGAATCTTCGGTATGGAATTGATGATTTAATTAATTTCACCCATTTTTCTCGCCATTTATGGCGTTCGTGCACGGGTTTTAAAACGTGGAAAATTGATAAACATCGGATAAATTGCACCAATAAAAATTCAGATTATTGCGATCCGCGTACACGTTGTATCTGTAATATACATATAATGGATGGTATGAAATTTTAAAAACGTTTCAACAAGTTGACAATCAAGAGTTAAACGATTTACAGAACTGAATAAACATTTATAAAACAAATACAAAACGCATTTCGATCTACAAAAAGGTTTTCCTTTCAATACAAATATTATATACAGCTTATAACAATAATCGTACCGATTTGCAAAATGTGACTGGTGTATGTTGTTTCATACAAACTACGAGACAGAATTTTTATAACAATACGTGCTTGATAAACAAAATTATTTAACGTTTAGCGCTTGAATTGTTGACTCGGAGTTACCACTAAAAATTACTGTACCATTATTCGAAATATTGTTTACATTATTAGATATGTAGTATCTAATCGATTACTAAACGTTTAAGTATTGTATGAGGTATCATACCAACTTCATGTCCATAAAATGAAAATATCATGTAGAATAGAATCTTTCTAGGTCGAAAGAAATATCTGATTTTCAAGTTAAAATAGCTCCGAGTGCACGAGGTTAATAATTTTTAATGAAAGCGGTTTTGTGATTTCAACCATTACAAAATGAAACTTGTTATTTAGTGATAATAATAAAAATGACGTTGCAGTAGGTTATCGGATATTCGAGGAAAAATAAATATCTGCAGGTCGGGATGGCATTTTTGCAAAACATTTATCAATAAAAGTGATAGGTGGATTGAACTATTTCCTGCAAACGTTGCAGCTTGAGACTTTCTGTCAACAGTTATCACAGAATCTTGTAAACAAGAGCACATTCAACGACAGTTTGACCATAGTCTTATCAGAATAATTTGTATTTTTCCAATTTTGTAAATATTACTCGTTTAAATTCAACTGCGCATAGTCTCTTGAAATGTTACACACACTTTTACAGCAATGTGTAGTTGATTGAGATTTGAAATTGTCTGAAAAATATTCATTTATCAGCTTAAATTAATTCAAAAATAAACAGCATTTATTACGTAAACTTGATTGTTTCTAATGTAATGCAGCTGCATCGTTGTTCATTGCAACAACTTTATTTTGACTAAACATTTCTAGAACTGTTGATACTCGTTATTGATAAATAATTCATTAGTATTCCAAATAATACTTGTAAACAGAAATATACCCATTTAGACTTCGAATCAGAAATATCATCCTTTTAACAGCTAAATAGATATAATTCCTAATCACAAGTTTTATTTTTAGTGGTTAGATTAACATCTCTGCAATAAACGTAAACACTAGTGAATTATTTTTCTAGGGAAACTATACGAACGAAAATAATATTGTAACAGTGAACAATGCTACAGGTACGTTATATTAAACATTGTTTATAGGTAAAATACTAATTGTAAGATCACACATTAATTGCAGGTTATAAACGTGCTAGGTTACCAGAAGGATTATTGTTTACCAAACACACATTGTTGAACTCCATCGCAATAACACTCGCGTTGCAATAATACTCACCCTCTCTCCGCGTGAGAGAGCAGAAACGTCGATGAAAAGTTCAAACATTTAATATCAGTATCATCGGTCGCCGGCAAATTACTCGCAACGAAGAATCCACGTGGAAAACGGTTACAAAAAACGGTTGGGGAGGTTCACACGGCTAATTCTGGTATTTTTATGTTTGTAGGGTAACTGCACCAGTGAATGAACATTTAAGAAATTGTTCAAGCAGATTTTTTATTAAAAAAAAAATGTGCGAATTAAAGGAATCTCATGGATGCCAAATGGCTCCCTATACTTCATTTGTCAAAAATAAATGAACACAAATAAAATGAAATCATTATTATTTTTCTTCATTACACGTTAAATAAAAAATATAAAAAATACCAGTCAATGAACACTACATTCTAGTAGTTACGTGTTTCTCGATCGTAAATTTTAATATAAATCAATTATATGTTCTCGGCGCCAAACATCGATTGAAATGCTTGTCGATCATAGAATATTATTGGTTGAACGTCAATACGCGTCGTTCCAATGTTTTTGTGCTTGCTCTTTCCCTCAACGGTTAGTTGCTTCAGTTCTATGTAGACCAGCATGGAACTCAGTCATTATTTTTGAAACTTTTCTTTACACTTAGCAAGTATGTTCTTTAAAAATGTTATGTACAGTTTTATTAATTTTGTGAATTACCCATTACATTTTGTTTATATATATTTTCAGACGCAATTGCTCTTGAAAATGATCCACACCTGGATCGAAACGTTGAGTTACATTTAAATATTGCTAATTTGCTTTGTTTTTGCTTTATTTTTGATCGAAACTGTGCGCCGAGAACATATACAGTGACTCCCACTAATATTCGGACAGTCTTACAAAGACGATAACTTTTTTAATATTGTCCTATACGATTTGAATTTTTTTTTGGGAAGCTAGAGCAATTAGTTTGCCACAGGATGCGAGAAAAGAATTTTGTCAAAAATTGCAATTGACCGGAATTATAAAAAAAAAATACTAAAAGTTGCATTTTACAACTTTTTTATGTGGACCTATCTTGAAAATTAAAAAAATACGTTTTGTAGATCTGTGTCAATTAAACATATTCTGAAAATTTCGTCAAAATCGGTCGACGTTGCAATGAGCTACAAACGTTTAAATATGTTAAAAATTGCAGATTTTCACGATTTTCGGCCTTCATCTGCAGTAAATCTAACGATTCTTGCATCTTTCAATCGTTGTCGTTGTTTTCCACATCAGCCGATTGCGATGAAACTTTCACAGGGCATATAATTGACATAGATCTACAAAACGTATTTTTTTAATTTTCAAGATAGATCCACATAAAAAAGTTGTAAAATGCAACTTTTAGTATTTTTTTTATAATTCCGGTCAATTGCAATTTTTGACAAAATTCTTTTTTCGCATCCTGTGGCAAACTAATTGCTCTAGCTTCCCAAAAAAATTCAAATCGTATAGTACAATATTAAGAAAGTTATCGTCTTTGTAAGAGTGTCCGAATATTAGTGGGAGTCACTGTTATACTACATTCTAGTAATTCAACAATGATAGTCCAACGAATGAACAAAATTACTAAACAATATTCTCCTATTTATTTATCTCTAATCACAATTTTATCGCTAGTATGCCGTGCGGGTTAAAATTGGTTGAAATATACAGAAGCGTTCGTTGACTGGTGCCCGTTTATTCACTGGTGCAGTTTACCCAATGTTTTTTTCGGCGTGCGTTTAGTCGCGAGTTACGCGGTTTGTAACAAGGTAATCGGCTGCGAGAGACGCCGCGACGCTCCCTGTTGGTATCCATGACGTTTGTACGCGCATTGTGCGTTTTCGTATTGTTCTTCATCTTTGTACACTAATTTGACAGTTAGCATGCCGGTGCGGGGATCCCGGCCTTCCGTTATTAACAATAAGTAGCGACCTGGAGGCGCGGTTACCCCGCCGGGAAGCGTTGTCGCTTTGATCGTCGCAAAACAATGTCGAAAGGATGCTGGGGTCGTGGTATACAACCTGTACACTCGGGCTATCCCGTGGCTCCCACGAATTATACCCAAAAACAGGGGAGCCCCGTAGCTATTTACCGCGAAGGCACGGGGATGCGCCCGGCGATTATTGTTTTACCGCAGAATTTATCGTACTTTCCTCGGCGAAACTTTTACCCGACGACTTTGTGCGCTTCTCCGCTAAAGCGTAATTATTATTCGTACGGGGTTTAATGCGACGGATTCTCCAGCTCCCGCGTCGCTTGATTAATTTAATTAATTAACGCCGCGGGAACGGCGTCGCGACGAACGCGCGCAGCCCTGGTTTGCGCGCCCGTTCAAAAACCGTGGCCGAGAACCTACTGCAAGGTTAATGACCCCTTCACCCATCATAAAAACGTGGATTGTTTCACGAAAGCATTGTACACTGATATATCCATTAATTTTTTTAGCGTGAATTAATTATTGATAACGGCTTTACTTGCTTTTGTTATTACATTCAGACTGGGATACACAGTGTGGTCATACGACGTATTTACTTTTTAAATTCTGCAGAGGATTTAGGGTGAACGTACAATTTAGATAAATGGGTGATGACTTTGGCGCATAGGTTCGAGCAATAATACAACAATAGCAATTTTGCAAATTAAAAACCCGACGTTTCGATCCTGGTGAGGATCATTCTCAAGAGTGAGATTTTTTGCGTCTGTAACATAATGTACCATTAAAAAATATTAACATGGGATCAATTTAGCTTCAATAATTTCCGATTATACTTTCCGTATAGCAAGTATGAAAAATAAGTTCGTCTTACAGTTGGTAACATATTATCAGTTACAGTTAATATTTTTTAATGGTATAGGGGTGTGAATGTTTAGAGTGACGTGGACGCGACATAGTGGCGCAAACGTGTTTGGGTCCGGTATGAAAGGATGTTTGCATGGGCCGATCAGGCCGAGGTGTGAATGAAGAGTGTTTTGGTTTTAGTGACAAGCGTCAAATGAGCAAATGACTTTTCCGAATGGATGTGAGACTGATAGAGAGAAAGAATGATAGTGTGAGAGAGAAGAATGGAAATGTATAAAAGCGACGAATGCAAGGGCTGAGGCGTCAGAAGTGTGAGAGTCGTAGCGGGTAGAGTTGAGAGCTTAGAGTTGCGAAGAGTTAATAAAGTGACAGTATTGATATTGAGTTGGATTATTTAACCTGATACGCCACACTCAAGACGTATGAGTTCCCATAAAATATTCCTACAATGGTACATTATGTTACAGACGCAAAAAAATCTCACTCTTGAGAATGATCCTCGCCAGGATCGAAACGTCGAGTTTTTAGTTTGCAACATTGCTATTGCTGTATTATTCATCGAATCTGTGCGCCGAAATCGTCACATATTTATTATCAATATTTCGATCGAAAAACAATGTAAATACGTACAATTTAAAATTCGAAAGGCTTCTGTAAAAAAATTTACAAGTTCACCGTTTACACAATTAATAAAGCGAGCTGTGCGCTTCATGATGATGCTACAAACGAATATATTCGAATCATAAATTGGCCGATAATAAACGTTATTCTGGTATAGTTCGTTATTCTTGCGAAATGAACACAAGGCCAACATTAACCACAACTCACTGTGACTATTGTTGAGCAATGAAGGAAGTTTTAGAGATTGCTACACGCGGATATCCACGTTTTCTCAAACAACAATTATTTCATTGTCTTCACTTTATGGGGTGGATTGTGGCAAGGGTACGTCTGAACATTACTATCGTTTTTAGCACCGTACAAACACTGCTAGGTCAAAGTCCTGTTCCGTTGTTCGAATAGTTAAACCACAATATCCAGTTTAGTTTCTAAGTTGTAAGCCAAACATTTAATCCAACAAATTGAAACTTTTTTTTGACGTTTCGATTCTCATTATGCGATTCTTAGTTTTTTGCGCTGATTCCGAATCTGTCCTAGACGTTTTTGAGAAATTTGAATTTGAAAAAATGACATGTTTGTCGAATTTGAACAAATATTGTGATGTTATTGTAAAGGATATTGTATTGTTCTTTGCAGCAAGAGATTCTCTAGATTTTTGCGAATCCAGTGATATCCATTATTAATACGTTATGATTGTTTTAACGAGTTTGAACAATCATTAAAGACAGATATTTTTTTAATTTATCTGAAAAATAAGGGTTCAGCATAAAATTGAACTACACCACGCGATAGAGCAAACTTTTATCTTGAGAAACCACCCTTCCAACTTTCCGATATAATACCAAATATTTAATTATAATTAATAATAATTATATGTATATATAATAATTATATATATTATTATATTATATATAATTAAATTAATTAAATTATATATAATATAATAATATATACATATAATACATAATACCTCAAATCGTGGTGTATAAAAATACAAATTCTTTTAAAAAACTAGGCTAAAAATAATATTTATTTTGATTCTTCTACTTTTTGTTTCATATGAAAATATAATGAGTATTTATACTAAAAAATTTTAAAAGTGTTATCTGTAAATAAGTTATAGGGACAAGTTTCTTCGTTCTTATTAACAACGATAGATAGTTAAGGTACGTCATAATCTGTGTATCACGTTGTAAGGAAATACAGTAAGTTTCTTCAGCTTCGGAGACAGGAAATTATCGTATCTCACGAGATTGTCATTCTTCACTATCAAAGGTTTCAATTGTGCCATGGGATGTACTGATGCATAAAACAACGAAGGGGGTGGGGTGTATTAAGAACTGTTTGAGTAATACTTTACAATTAAACCCAGCCCCAAGAATTTAATTAGGCGCATTAGATGACATAATACTTGATTCTATCTCATTGTACTTATTACAACTCCGCTTGTGTTCAACAAAGGACCGACAAGTCCGACGGTCCCGACTTTAGCAATTGTACCCCGCACCGTCGCTCATTCCTATAATCCTCCGGCAGGTTTCCGGAATTTTGAGAGCGAAATCGGTCGTCTCTCCTGACGACACGAATTTCCAAGTGAATTCTCATTAAACGTATTTCATTCCAGTAATTATATGAAAGCATCTCTGTAGATGTGTATATGTAAACACAATATGCGTACAGTGTTTTTGGGAATTATTTCCTTTCCGTATATAATAAAGCCAACAATCAAATTACCTACATGCGAGCAAAAACCTTCTGTATTAGGGGCACACATATTGCTTTATAAACTTCTTTATTAGGTACTAGATGTAGCTTTTCACTACCTTGATTTAAATTTACAAAATTTATCATCTCTTCATTTTTAACCATACTCAAAGGAGATCTTTTTTGGACTTTTATTAAATAGAAGTAATCAATGGCAATAATTCTCACTTGTTTTTCTTAATTATATTTATATACTGTACTAAATTCTAGTACAGATATAAAGACGAAATAAAATAAATAACTAAATCTTGTACCAAATTATAAATTAATTTTTATTTCGCTGGTTGTTAAAATAAAATATTCTTCAAAACTATTAACGCTTTCAGTCATATAGTCCATTAGTTCTCACATATTAATTCTAATAACAAATATATTAATGCTATCGGCACAGTGGTTCAATCAATTGTTATTTACGTTATTTAAAAGTAATTTTGCAAAATTTTGAACCGATGCGCCGATCGAATTGATACATTTGTTATCAACTATTCTACGACCGATATAAGGAAATATCTATTAATTGTAATGTCTGGTTTTCAAAATTTCCAAACGCATTCAAATAAATTTTTACAATTTACGAATGTCTATAACTGTTTCCTCGTATTTGAACTGTCGCTGTAATCATGCGATACAAGTACCCAACTTGGTGATCAGTCTACTAGTGAACATCTGAATGTTATACTCGAGGTGCTATAAGAAAATTAGACTCCTTTTAGCGAGGCGCGAACGTTTCGCGCGGATGTCTGAAATTTTTCCCGTGAGGGTTTCTCGTCGCGCATGATTATTCATGAGAGGAAACAGGCGCAGCAACGCGCGCCGGTTTTTCGACAGCCCGACCATCCTATCGTGAAACGGGGACGAATATATTCAGAACGCCTTGTGTAATCGCGGATTATATATCGTGGCACTCGCGAGGCAACGTTTGTTTTCACGCGTGATAAATTTCACGGTATAACAATAATTATAGAAGCCCCGAGGTTCCCCGTATTCTGTCATCCCGGAGGAGAAACACCTCGTGACATAATTCGCGTCGAGCCTGAAAACCGAAGCATGTTTCGACGATCCGTTGTTGCTACTTCGCCGCGACCAAAATAAAGATTCTGCGGGCTAACCTTGTTTATGTCTGCCGAGACTGTTACTGACAATGAGTGCGGCTCCAAGCCGTCGAATGCAATGAGAACTTCGCGGACCTTAAAACAACGTGGGATCTTGGGTTCCCCGAAGTAAGCGATATTTCATTCCGCTTCACGGAAAACTAAAGCCCATCTAACATTAGCGCGGCTCGAGAAATGATCGATATTTTCAAGGGTAAGGTAAACGACCGCTTTGCCATCCGTGGAAGAACCAAAGATTGCCATTGCGTTATCGCGAGTATCGTTCATTCAACTCTGCCAATATTTTCGTCAAATATTAACTATTATTGATATCGTTGATACTTCTGTTTTCTTAATTTAATCATTTTTTTTTATAATGCATTTATCACAAAAATGAGTAGGCGCAATGTAAACCAGCAAAAAGATTTAAGAGAGTATTAATATATTACTATGAATATTATTATATGTATATTTTAAACTCTTAATATTTTCATCAAATATTAACTATTATTAATATCGCTGATACTTCTTTTTCTTAATTCAATTTTTTTTTAAATACATTTATCACAAAAATGAGTAGGCGTAATGTAAAGCAGCGGAAAGATTAAAGAGAGTATTAATATATTGTTTTATATATTAAACTGTTAATATTTTCATCAAATATTAACTATTATTGATATCGCTGATACTTCTTTTTCCTTAATTCAATTTTTTTTATTACATCTATCACAAAAATGAGTAGGCATAATGTAAAACAGCGAAAAGATTAAAGAGAATATTAATATATTATTATGAACATTATTATATATATTAATCTGTTAATATTTTCATCAAATATTAACTATTATTAATATTGCTGATACTTCTTTTTTCTTAATTCAATCTTTTTTTAATGCATTTATCACAAAAAGGAGTAGGTGCAATGTAAAACAGCGAAAAGATTGAAAAGAGTATTGATATATTATTTTCGCTACATTAAAATTATTAGTGAAATATATAAATTTATATTCAGCACCTGCGTATAACTAAATAAATTCCAATTTTCAATGTATTGTAGCCGTGCATTGAACATTGATTACAGGTTTTTTATTTCAACTCAGACACTCGGTAATTCTTGTTAAATGAAACTGATTGAATTCCAGCACACCATTGGGTATAGTTCAGCGAAGTGGAAAAGATAGGAAACATCTATGTTACAACCAAATTCTAATTTTTAACGTATTGTTCTCGTACATTAAACATTGGTTACAAGCTTTTTATTTCAATTCAGAAACTCGTTAATTCTTGTTAAATGAAATTGATTGAATTACAGCACACCATTGGGTATAGTTCAGCAAATTAAAAAAGATAGGAAAGAGATTGCTGCGATTTTAACATCCCTCGAGAACAACGGAGAAAGACAAATTGTTCAAAGAAAATCAAGCTCGAAATGCAAAAAACGATTTAAAGAATTACGAATTATCTATGAAAACGTCTGACTATTTTTCTTTTTTTCTTGATATTATATTTTCCTGTGTACTGTTTTTGTAAAAATACATTTCTTTATTCCTGAGATCATGTAGAATGTAGCTTTCGACAAAAAATAGGGCATCACTGCTCAACTTATCCTATCCAAATAGCGAAATGATATGGTAAAATAAAAACACATTATTGAAATTTTCGTTACAGGCCCAACTAATAAAGGTGTAAAAATAACTGTCACTATTTTTTCATATTCATGTTCATAACGTCCAACTTTAAAAAGGAACCGAAGTCGTGTGGTTAATTTAAGTTATTCTGATTAAAAGTGTGTGCCATCAATTATGAAACTCAAGTTGGTTTTATTCATGACTAGACTGCGGATCTCTATGCATTTATAGCAAAATTGAGTAGATGAAATTCGAAATTGTTGGAAAATTTCAAAAATTGAAGGTGTCAATATATGATTTCCCCTCTATTAAAATCATCCAGAGGAGAAATAACATTCAAATTAGTTTCTATTTCTTCAAATCGATGCAATTAATTTTTATTTTGCATAAAGATATACAGTCTGTTCAGGGAGTAGATACTTCTTCTGGAGGCGTAATTTGAATTATTCGGAAGTATACAATTGCGCCGAATAATGTAAATTACGCCTCGCAAACGAAAAACTAGGACTTTTGAGGGTGATAGCGCCCAAGATCAATCTTTTATCTAACGTTTATGACTACTGAAAAAAAATCCATTTTTCTAATGAGAAATGAGAACGCGAATTCTACACGCTTCCAATCCTGGAGACGAGAATACATACCGCCTTAATGTCACGCAGGGGGTATCGTCACTTTGATAATTGTTGTGTGGTCCGAGAAGGATAAGGAGTGAGACGTGTACAATTTGTAGCCGAGTTTTCTTACTTAGGAGCAGCAGCGTTGGCACCAGCACGCGCACTCACGAACATTAAGACAAAACTCGAGTGCGCCGGTGCTTCATAATAATTATCGTTTTGTCGGGAGATTTATAGAGCAAACCGTTCCGATCATTGAAATTTCCAGAGTGCGACGAAGTAATTGTAATCTTATTTACACAGGACAAGTACCTAGTGTCTGCATAGGATATCTACACGATGAACTTGCTTTTGTTTTCTCGAAGACGAACAAGCAACGCTGTGAACAATTCGCGTTTGCAATCTAGAGAAGTTAATTCTAACAGATTCTTCTGATAAATGGTGTTCGCAGTACTGCAGTAACCAACCCCTCTTTCTTACGTACAGTCTCGTGATCTGATAACTCTAACGCGATTGTAGACAGCAGTAAACACGAATCTTTAATAGGTTCATCAGTATTTTCTCTCTCTCACTTGCTCGTCACCGAATTCACTTAGCACCATACGCACATCTCGGCGAAATATAATATACGAAAATTTTAGCAAGGATTCCATTTTCTTTTTTCTCCGTTAAAAGAATTGGCTGTGTCGCAAATGTTTATGGTGTCCTGGCAATTTTAATAGACGTCGCGAACACCTTGTGGATGTAACCTTGTGCATGTGTTAGGAAAAAAGAAACTACTTGATGCCTTAGCGAACCATATTGGCTTTCAATATTCGTGTGCTCTTTCGAATAATTTCACGAAAGGATCTAGGATAATGTTTCATTGTGCTTTGCTTTACACTTAAAAAAATATTTAACAATGCAAATAGAATGTAATCAAATGTTTTGCAATAGCTTGTATGAAAAATTCTAAGATAATATTTTATTGTACTTTGCTTTACAGTTTAACTCGACAGATTATGCTTCGTTTGTAACTACACATTTTAATACAAATGGAAAGAAATCAAACGTTTTGCGAGATCTTGAAGATAGATATGTACGAATTTTACCATGAAGGACCATATGGGAATTAAATGTTGTATTTAAACGCTTATCACTCTAAATGTGTAAACTTAGGAACATGTTTATTGCTGCTGCACAATTTGCATTTGCAGCTTATTATTTTACGTTGTATGCATTAGTTTCGTAATTATTGCACAAGCTAATTTTATGTCATAACTGAATTGCGGATTATGTGCATTTCTGCTGTGTACACACGTTACGAACACATTGAAACGAAAACCCTGTGATGTTTATCACATGCACACGATGTCCCTAAAATATCCGAACATATTATTGCAAATTTCAGCGATATACTTTATGGATATATATCCTTTTATTTGAGATGATTAAGGTATTTTAACGAAATACTAATTACTAATTTTAAACGATCTTACATTCATCATTTCGTTTGTCTTTTCTGCACTTTGTAACGTAAACGAATGGTTATTTGCGACCAGTAAATACTTGCATCAATTTGTACTTGTACCTATTTGTGTAAACTACATTTTCATTCAGTAGTAAAAATTTTATTCAGAACATACAAAAAAATATAAAACTATAAATATAAAGAAAGTATAAATTAAATATAAAAAAACTAAATATGAAAAATATAAAAGTATATATAAAAATATAAAAGTGATGTAATAATATATTACATTTTGTAAAATTTCCAACCATATTGTGTCACTACAAGAATATCTACAACAAAAAGATTTCTAAAGATATGTAATTCATAAATTATTTTATTCGTTTATCAAAACCTTTAAATAAACAAGTTGCTCAATACAACATAATTCTTCTATTTAAATTTACTAGGTGTTCAGATATTTGTACAGTGGATCTAGGAAGTATTTAAACCGGACATTTATGCAAACTCAAAATTTTTAACACCTTCACAGGACTAAACACAATGCATTTTAAAAATTCTTTTAATCTTTATATTCTTTCAAATTGCACCAACCCACTGTTACTATAAATCCATAAAACCCTCAGTCTGTTTCTACATCTGTACAGTTGGAAACATACCGCCCATTCAAAGCTCGATAAAATCACTAAAACAAATCGTACATCACTTTTTAAGAGTGCGTTGGAAACGGAAAGCATCAATCTGTAAACCGGTGACGAAACAAATTTTCCAAAAAAAGAGATTTCGAGAAAAAACGTGTCCTCAGTTTCTTGCCCGTTACACCGTAAAAACAAATCATGAAAAAAAGGAACGGTGGATAATAAAACAATTAAAGGCCTCTAACTTTCAAATGCAAACTTTCAAAAAATAAAATTCAAAATGTCTTGAATCGTACGTCGAATTTCGTCCGCGCAATAAAGTTCGAGGACCGAGTAGTCCCGTACAGAACCATGTGCGACGATTCCATAATTTTACTGCTGCTACAAAGAGAGTGGTTATAAGAATTTAGCAATTTGTTTGCAGGACGTGTCTTCGCAATCTCTTATTCGCGTTCCGTTCGTTGACGGTTTCATCGCCTCGTAACATTTGCGTTAATACGGACGCGAATGTTTCTACGTTTCGAGACCATCGTTTCCGAAGCGAAATTGTTGACGACGCTTGTTCCGCGCACGCGATATCGTGTCAGTTTCATTCGCGCGCTACTGGTCTACGACAACAAATTACGATCAGTTTTTCTGTGCGTTTTGTATGAATATGACGTCGTGAAAGAGACCGACGACACACGCGAACGTGTAGAGATGAGCTCTTTCTCTTTCTCTCTCTCTCTTGCGCGCGTGGTGCTTCGGGATTATTGGTTATTTTATCGCAAAGCTTCCAATACAACTGCCCAACGTTCGAGCCATAAATTATTGACGTATTAATATAAATGTCGTTCGCTTATGAACGATCATAAACTGCGCTGGCGGTATTTTACCGCGTTACAACATCGTTCGAGAATTTCAAGAGAAGCACACATTAAATTCAAATTAATGCAATCGAGAACTAGTGAAAGGTTCCTTTACAATGTTCCCAGTATAATTCGGGGCGTTGCGTGCTATGCTTTATTATGCTATCATTGCGGGCAACGGTATTGGACAAAGTTTCTAAATAATGCAACGTTACGCCAATCGAGAGGGTCTTGTAACAGCTGTGTTCGCTTTAAGGATGTTCTGGAGGTATATAGAAACGTAACAAAATTTTGGAAAATTTGACAAAATATAATTCTTACTAAATTAATGCAATTACCAAAGTTTGAGTTAGATTCACTACACCGTTTAATATTTCTAGCAACTTCAAGTTTGCACATTTTAACACATCTTCTGATGGTGAATTCATAAAATTCCACTTCAAACCCTATTTAAACCTTGAAAAAACGCAACTAGAAACTCCAGTTCTTTTTTATATATAGTAAAAATTATGTATTTAATTATGTTCAAAATTTATTAATTTAAATTAATATTTAAATAAATAATTATTGAAATGAAAATTTGCAAAAGGGCTACTAATTACTACTAAAATTTGCAAGCAGCTACCGAACGTGCTGTATAATTTTTTGTAAATGTGGATATTAGGACACGAAACTTTATGTTCTATTTTCTACCTTTACGAATAATTAGACTGCGGATCTTTATGAAAAGTAAAAATTATCTGCATCGATTGCACAAAATAGAAATTAAATTACATGATTTGAATTGAATTATTTCTTCCCTTAATGATTGCAAATGAAAATTTGCAAAAGGGCTACTAATTACTACTAAAATTTGCAAGCAGCTACCGATCGTGCTGTATAATTTTTTGTAAATGTGGATATTAGGACATGAAACTAGTGTTCTATTTTCTACCAGTAGGAATAATTAGACTGCGGATCTTTATGTAAAGTAAAAATTATCTGCATCGATTGCACAAAATAGAAATTAAATTACATGATTTGAATTGAATTATTTCTTTCCTTAATGATTGCAAATGAAAGTTTGCAAAAGGGCTACTAATTACTACTAAAATTTGCAAGCAGCTACTGATCAGCCTGTATAATTTTTTGTAAATGTGCATATTAGGACACGAAATTGTATGTTCTATTTTCTACCAGTAGGAATAATTAGACTGCGGATCTTTATGAAAAGTAAAAATAATCTGCATCGACTGCACAAAATAGAAATTAAATTAGATGATTTGAGTTGAATTATTTCTTTCCTTAATGATTGCAAATGAAAATTTGCAAAAGGGCTACTAATTACTACTAAAATTTGCAGCAGCTACCGATCGGCCTGTATAATTTTTTGTAAATGTAGATATTAGGACACCAAACATTATGTTCTATTTTCTACCAGTACGAATAATTTATTCATGTAAATTAAATTATTAAATTTTTATTAAACTATATTATGAATAATTAGTTTAATAACTGCAGATCTTTATGAAAAGTAAAAATTATCTGCATCGATGAATAGAAATTAAATTACATGATTTAAATTGAATTATTTCTTTCCTTAATGATTTTACTAATAAAGAATTTTTACTAATAATTATCCCATATAGGTTTTAGTGAAGGTGGATCTTACAATGTCAAACTCTCTGTTACATTTCGTTTCCAGTTTTCTAGTGGAAGCAATCAAAGTTAATATTCGAATGCATTTGGCGATCATGCTCACGCGAACCTCAGCCGACTTTACCCCTTATACTTTCCGTACATCTTTTTCGGCGTTTCTATTTCCCGACTTCCTTCAAGTTTCTCTATAATATTTCCTGTTTCTAATGTTTTCCCCAAAGTTTCGCGAGATCTTGGTACGCTCGGTATACGTTTAAGCACTCACGAACCCCTGCACTTTCTCCCTTTATTGCTTTACCACTTTCTCCGAGTTTTCCGGGTTGTTCTACCTTCTGTTCTCTTCGTCAGTTAGCTCGTTTTATTCTAGCCCTTCCTTCCTTCCTTCCTCTTTGAGGATCAACGTTTTTGACCGAGAGACAATTCGTAATATTTGTCTTCCGGTTTTTGTACAATTTTTCTGTACACTCTAATACAGAGTAGATTGTCGCATATGAAATGGCCGATTTTATAATGCAAATTTTACAGAGCGTTTGGATTCAGTAATGCTATTAACGTTTACAGATTTATTACATAAAAATTTGAAGCACAATGTAAGTTCTTAATATTCTACCTTCAATTTTTATTTAGAGGCGTCTGTTTACTTTTAACTAATTTAAATTTATTGACAATGGCGTTACGTGATTTTTTGCAAATATGTAGAAGAAAAAGAGAAATACCAAAGAAAAATGTTGTGAAAGTTTGTTTTTACATCAACACGTTGGATTCGAGAAGAGAAAAATTTTGAAAGAAACCGTATGTCACACACAAATTGTTAACGAGATATAAATTGTTGAAATGTTTGCAAAATTCGATTATGCGGATATTATACGATACAAAACACTAGTACTGCAATTCACCTAATTGTGTCGATGAGACAGACCATAAACGTGTGCGTGACGCGAGATAAACGAAATTTGAAGGTGCAAAATTTATGATTGGAAAATTTAAAATAGGAGAAATATCATAAAAATTTAAACATACTGTTATATCATTCTCTACCTACTACACTAATAATATAATAAATTTCAATAATTAATTAATTAAATAATTTAATTCCAGTTTGGTCCAATTCAGGTAAGAAATTTTGATTTTCAATAAAGATCCGCACTAAATTTATAAAACACTAATGTAGAGTACTTACAAACTTTTCAGAATCTTCTGTTTCTCCACCGGTTTCACAGCACACAATTATTTACTCACGCGAATCCGTCCGAATTAATGAATAAATAAACGAATAAATAAAAAAAGTATAAAGCATCATGCTTCATCTCAATCACGAAATACTACGCCAGTGATTCTTAACCTTTTCGAAGTCAGTGAACATGATACCCAAAATTTGCGGAAACCCGAAATAAATGTTCCAAAAAAGAAACAAAAAATCCCGTGTAAATTAAATATATTATTAAATATATCTAATATATACCGCGGAATTTAGCAGAACGGTTGCGAAGAGCTCGCGGAACACCGGTTAAGAACCACAGCACTACGCAATACACTTTCCGAAATCGTTACAGCGAACTAGATGTTACTCCGCCCGCGGTCAAAATAGTTCTGCGATTTTAAAATACGTTGTCCGCGTGAAAATTCAAACGGAACAAATCCTTACCAAGGACAACGTAATACGTATTATTGTTGTGGGCAAAGGACACGAGTACTGGCGATATACCCGAAGGGATCGTAAAACCTGGCAAAAAACGCACGCGGACAAATTCCGACCTGGTTTATTATTTTACAACCACCGCGCTTCGACAACTTCAACCCCGACACATGGAAAACACGTGAGATAGACCCACGAAAGCGACGAGCCAGAGATGCTATGCGTGGCGCTTTGTTTCGCGCATGCGCGAATATTCTGACGTAACGGCCTCAGTCGAGTACGAAAATGGGTACCTTGCTCGCCAGCTAATTTCGCAAAATTTATTATTTGATTAAATATTAACAATAACTTATCTGAAATCAGTGTTCCGATTGAATGCGAAATTTCTCGCGCATGCGCAGTGAAAACAGTAGCAATCTACTATGACGCAGCAGAGCGGCCATGGCCGCGCGACTTGTGGCAGTTATATTGGCGGGAGTGTACCGGTATTATTGTTCTCATGATTTTAGAACAATATTTTGTTCGGTTTACCATTTCAATATTTCACATGTGTACACTAGTAAATTTTTAAAAGTCTGCCTGGTGCTCAAGCTATCCGATTACATCGAAAAGATTACGTAACTGAGGCTGAAATTGCCGCGCATGCGCGAGAAATTTCGCGTTCAATCGAAACGCTGTTTGAAATTGTCGCAGCCCGCTGTTCTTTCGCGCCTCGTGTCGTAACGGTCGTAACGGACTCCGCTAGACGTTCCCGCTAATAACAGTCTCCCACTACTTTCTCCGTTTTAGAACAATATTTTGTTCGGTTTACCATTTCAATATTTCACATGTGTACACTAGTAAATTTTTAAAAGTCTGTCTGGTGCTCAAGCTACCCGATTTCATCGAAAAGGTTACGTGACTGAGGCTGAAATTGCCGCGCATGCGCGAGAAATTTCGCATTCAATCGAAACACTGTTTGAAATTGTCGCAGCCCGCTGTTCTTTCGCGCCTCGTGTCGTAACGGTCGTAACGGACTCTGCTAGACGTTCCCGCTAATAACAGTCTCCCACTACTTTCCCCCCAATAGTCCCACACAAACTTCGGACGCAGATAGGTTCTTGACGAACTCGCGCATGCGCGAAAAAAAGCGCCATGCATAGCATCTCCGGACGAGCAAACGTAAATAACACTCGTACATCACGCCATTGTCAACGGAAGACATTACCAAAACAAATTTCCTTGAACTCGTCCACTTAACAAACGTTGTATTTCCCCCACCTAAATCTACCCTAAACCGTTCACGGAGAAACCAAGGTAACAATCGCAGTAATATTCTGATCGTGGTGTGACTAACTTCTCGTTCGCTGTAACGGTTTTGAAAAGTATATCGCGTAGTGTTTCGTGATTATATGGAAACGTGGTGTCTTGTGCTTTGGGAGACAGACACATTAATTCGAAGGTATTCGAGTGAGTAAACGATAGTGTGCTGTGGACCGACGGAGGAACAGAAGATTCTGGAAAATTTTGTAAGTACTTATACTCTACATTAGTATTTCATAATTAGATTGCGGATCTTGATGCAAAATAAAAATTTCTTACCTGAATTTCAACAAACTGGAGTGAAATATAAATTTATTTTCATCCGTATTATATATAGTAGGAATAATTGGGTAATAATAATTATGTAGAATAATATGATAGTATAAGAGAATTCTTCTCGATCGAAAATTTTGATAATTAAAGTTTTAAATGTTATTGAGACATAAGCTGTTAAATTTTGTGCAAAATTTAATTGTTGTGGAGTTATACGTATAACATAATCGTGCATTTAAAATGATTCTAAAAATGATCGAACCTGGCGCCGATAACATTTAAAACTTTAATTAATATAATAGTATGTTTAAACTTTTCTAATATTTTTGCTATTGTAAATTGTTTATCGTTTTCAATATTCAATGTTAAGCATTATATATTTTGCAATGATGAATGTCGCTTTAAATTTCGTTCGTCCTCGTCACGCGCATGATTATGTTATACGTACAACTCTACAACAATTAAATTTTGCACATAATTTAACTGCTTATGTCTCGATAACAATTCGTTTGCGACGTACGGTTTCAATCTTCTTCTATTCTCGACGAGTAGAAGGTCTTAACGGGAAAACAAATTTTAACAACGATTTTCTTTGGTATAAACAATTTTGCATATGTCCACTGATCCGAAAGTGTAGATTTATCTCTTGGACGGCTGACCATTAGTTATTGTACACTCTGTACAAGTACATAACTGTGATTGATTTTATGATTGATTAAATATAGTTCTGGGCACGATTACGTTTCCGTGGCCCCTTGTTTTGAGGTTACATTTGTGTTCTTGGGGTTATTTCAAGAAAAAATGTATATGTATATAACATAGTGTCAAATCTGGTTTAGCCGGTAAAGTAGATTTCCTGTTTTCTATAAACCTGCAAATATCTTGAAAACTATGCGAGATATGGCAAAATATATACCGACTTTTTCTGAAGGAAATTGAATTTCCTATAAAAAAAACATTTTGGACCACTTTTTCCTTTTCAGAGATGAACGGATCTCTTAATTTTTGAAACATTCGAGACTACTCCTGGATTGCCGTATGCGTGGTTGCCCCCTCCCACAACCTAACCACAACTCACTCTAAAATATAAATATACTCGAAAACTGCGCAGCTGATGAAAAATGTCATAGGACATAAATTGTTGGAAATTTCATTTTCTACAAAAAATGTCTCTTGATATTTTGCCACATTTCGCATAAATACCGAGATATTTACAAATTTATAAAAAACAGGAAATCTACTTTACTGACTAAACCAGGCCGATTTGACACAATGTTATATATACATTTTTTTTAAATAACCCCAAGAACACAAATATAACTTCAAAACGACGGACCACGGAAATCGTAATCTTCCCTAGTGCTGTATTTAACCATAAATAAAAACTGACACTATACAGGGTGTTCGACTACAGGTGAGAGAAATTTTAAGGGGTGGTTCTTAACGATGATATAAGACGAAAATGAAGAATAAAAAATTGCGATTTCAAAGAGTTCAATGTTGTCCAACGATTTGTTAAACATTTTCACCTCGCTGGGGCCCCAAATAAGAACCAAGTTATCCATGCATCTGTCACTCGATTTCGTGACTGTCGCGTCGTTAATAGCTAAATAACGAAGCCGAAATCGCAATTTTTTTATTCTTCATTTTCATCTTATATCATCGTTAAGAACCAACCCTTAAATTTTCTCCCACCAGTAGTCGAACACCCTGTATAAACGTATTCATATTATACGACTCGGTACAAGAAAAACAATTCTAATTTTCCCAAGTTTACTATAACTTGTGTGTCAAAAAAAAGGTAGAAATAGGTGCCATTGTTTTGTGCTCTTTCACACGGTTCCCCGCAAAAATAATTGCGATAAAACGTCTGATCACAAATAATCAAAATTTCCCCAAATCGACTTCACTTTTAGAAATCGTGATATCTGACGAGTTCTGCTGTCGAGTAAGATTTTACCTGCATTTCCAGCCTTACAATCGCGAGTTCTCGTCCAATAATGCCCATTGACCCTAGAATCTCTCCTCGGTAAACAGCGCAAACAATGCGCTTATTGTACACGCGCGGAACACGCGAGAGTAGGTATAAAATAAAAACTAAAACTAGAGGGTGGACAAAAGAAAATAGGGAGGACTTCGATCAGATAACAAAACCGCTAGGATATTAAGCGGGAGAATTAAATCCAGGGTAAACAGAAGAAGCGGGGAGCGTATTTAGCGTCGTTAATCACGCGGGCGTTTATCGTTCGGCGAAATAATGCCGAAAGAAACCACAAACGTAAATGCACACCGGGGCTTTTTCCGGCCTCGGTACAAATTGCATCGTTCACGGCAGAGGTGAAGCTCCGCCAGCTATCTGGCGGCCCGTTCGCAATTATTGTTTCACAACGGAATTTATCACGAGCTTCTTCCCGCGAAAGTTTTAGGGCCACGCGGAAGCAAACGTTGTCGGTCTGAGCCAGCAGCCATCGCATCGGCGCTGCTCGGCGTTGCTCCGAGTGCCGGAGTGGTATGGCGCGGTAGCGCTGAGCCAGCCGTGGGGCAACTTTTCTAATTAATGATAATTAGCCTTCGGTGAGAAGAAGTTTAAGACCGTGATAAGAAACGGATCGCACGTAAACGGGATTTATAATTGAGCTTTGTTCCCATGGTTTCTGACTCGCTGCAGCGCCGCGCGCGCCTTTCGATTGCCGTTTAATTCCTCTGACAATCAGGAAGATGAATTCTTCTGGTGTCTCGAGTAGCGGAGAATGGGGGAAAAAGTAACAGTGGAAGAAAGTACGGGTTGCGGTAAAAAGATCTTCCGAATTCCGTTTAGCTTCTGTTCCGTTGCTAATGAGACGAGGTGGATGGTGCAGTAGTACTATCTCAGTAACTATCGCAGCATTACCACCGACGTATCGGTGTGAAGCTTCACATTCTAATATAAAAAATATTGGGCTGTTCTTCCGTTTATGGCAACAATCAGAATTCGATGAAATTTTGAAAATAGGTTCTTTTTTTATCAAAATGACGATTGCCAGAAGGATTTTTGGCGCGTCGAAAACAAAATTTTTATCATTTCAATTTTGCGCTCTATCTTAGCGACTACTGACTTACCGACTTTGTACTTTATGTTCGTGCTGTGCGCATGCTTCATATATATATATATATATATTCTGGAAATTAATGTGAAATGTATAGAAAATTTCAATTGTTAAACCAAGTGAACCAATATCTACAATGGGAACATTATGCGATGAGAATTAATTTAGATTAGGTTAACCCGAAAAGTTTATTTATTATTTATGTGATTAGAATGAGTTGTGATTAGGTCGGGGCGGGGGCGGAGAGGACGCACACGACAATCCAGGAGTAGTCTTAAAAAATTTTAAGTTTACCTTATATATGTATTACTTTAAACTAAAGAGGATTCGTTTTTAGATGATATGTGTGAATTTTTATGGCGCTGTGAGGTGAACTAGGCTGGTGATGATCCCTTTTTACAACTAATTGAAGATATTCTATATAAAATAGAAAGTCGGTAAGGTAGAGTGCGACATTGAAATGATTAAAAAAATTTTTTTCGATGCGCCAGAAATCCTTCTGGCAATCGTCATTTTAGTAAAAAAAAGAACCTATTTACAAAATTTCATCGAATTCTGATTTTTGCTATAAACTGAAGTTTCGCCAAATATAGGAAATAGTATATTAATAATTGCAATTAAGAGGCTGGCTACTGGTTAGCAGTTGGTCCTAAATGATTAACTACTGTAACAATTATCCTGAGGAAGTATGAGCTTTATGTTCAATGTTTCATTTGACTAAAAAATGTGTGAATTACTTCAAAAATTAGTAAACTATTTTCGATATTCGATACAATTTCGATATTCCCGATCACTTAGTTACATCGATCGTAAACGGGGATCATATTTGATTTGCGATGCTATAAACTTGATTGGATTACAAGGGATTATATGAATCTGAAAACAATTGCGTCGCTATACGAAAAAACGTTTTCAGTCTAAAGCTACAGGTCGCCACGGCATGCACCCGGTAACACGGATAAAAGTCGACGTTGATTATTCTATATTTAATTTGTGAAACGAATGCAGGTTATTTTGTTTCAAAATTGTTATCGAAAGTAATGAAAACACGATTCAATAGGGCATCAAGAAAATGTATGTGTAACATTTCCATGATGTACAGTGCGACTTCGATTATTATCGCACTGATAATTATTTCGTCAGTTGTTTACTTACTTTCTTCATTTAATGGAAGGTACAAATTTTTATTTGATTAACGTTAAATATCTAGTTAAAGATTCTCACTTCGTTTCTGATTTTCAAGTTGACAGTCCTGATTGTAAAAAAACGAAGGTATTGTTATACGTATTACTCTTGAATTTTTTAAAATTTTCGAGTGCGTTGAATGAAAAAGTCATGGATGAAATTTTTTATGTT
Source organism: Lasioglossum villosulum (assembly GCA_963971365.1). NCBI lineage: Eukaryota > Metazoa > Arthropoda > Insecta > Hymenoptera > Halictidae > Lasioglossum > Lasioglossum villosulum. The sequence goes on along the minus strand of OZ020496.1, from coordinate 12,912,950 downwards.
TCAGTTGCTCTGCAAGTATGCATACATATTAAGTAAATACGGTGACGTCAAACGTTTCTCAATTCGCAAAAACCATGAGACAGCTAAATTATTCCAATCAATTAAAACTGCAGTGCGCTTTGCAGTAGAGAGTATTAACGACCAATCTGACAGTCCGCTTGACGCAGCGTTTAAATTTTCAGCGTTTAAATCTGAAATAGCATTTTTGTTCATAGCTAACGTAATACGTAAAGAACTAATCCCATTTACGCGAAATTGTAAAATAGCTTCATAAATGTCACTGTTGTTACTTCATCAGTTTCAATTATCTGTATAACTTCACAGAAGTATAAATAGCTTTGCTTTGGATTTCTTCAAAAAGCTAAACGACGTTTAGCATCGTGTTATCCATTTCGCAGATGAAAAGTGTAATTATTAAAATAGTGTGGACATATGGACAGTTATCAAATTTAATATTCGACCAGGCCCTTTGATTTTTCTCATTGAAACTATGATAAGTAGACGGCAGATATTTATGCAGATTAAAAATTGTACCAATTGCAAGCCACGGGAATTAAATAGACATTTACTATAACTTTTTCAAATAATTTAAATAGCAAGATTTCTAGTTAAATGTTTTCACAGTTTTGTATTTCGTCTAGTCATTTTTATCATACACGCATAAAATCCCCAATCTAGTGATAAGTGTGCATACGTACAAAGAAATTATCTTTGTATTGATGTTACCTTTCAATCGGATAGCACACTTTAATTTTATCTTCACCGGCAGCTTCGTTTTTCAAGACTATAGAGTTTGCATTGAAGTTAAGTACACGCCTCCAACTTTATTTTGCTTCTGAACGCTTTAATTAAAAATATCACCGCGCAATCTTTACTTAACAGTCTGACATACTTCCGGAAAGTTGTTTGTCATGGAAATTATCCAACGAGGAACAAAGCTCAATTTATAAGACTGACATTTTACGAAGTTAATTTTTAAAGAAAATAGTAGGATATCAATGTAGTGGTACATGAAGGTCTGTATTATTCTCTATTATTCAAGGCCATACGATATTTGTCTTTACTTCTTGTATCCTTCAATTTGACGTACTTTTGGAGATAATTAGCAGAGTGTAGGCAATAAACAATTGATTCAAGTTTTTTACGAATATCGCGGAAACGGACCGATCGGAAATTAAATATTAATTATCTTTATAAACAATGAGTATTGTCGATAACACTCGGACGTGGGTCTGCTTATTTTTGCTCTAGATTCATCAGAAAAGCACACTCTTAAAAAGGCGATAACTTTTTAAATATCGTGTTATACGATTTGAATTTTTTGGGAAGCTAGAGCAATTAATTAGTTTGCCACAGGATGCGAAAAAAATTTGCAATTGATCGGAATTGTAGCAAAAATACTAAAATTTTCAATATTGCCCACATAAAAAAAGTTGTAAAATGCAACTTTTAGTATTTTTGCTACAATTCCGATGAATTGCAATTTTTGACAAAATTTTTATTCGCATCCTGTGGCAAACTATTGCTCTAGCTTCCCAAAAAAATTCAAATCGTATAATCTGATATTTAAAAAGTTATGGCCTTTTTAAGAGTGTGCCAGTACTTCTTTACCCACTGTATTTAAAAAATGTTAAAAGCGTATTCAGTTGCGCTGTATTTTCCCAGTTGTTGCATAGGAATGTTTAGTGAAAGGAGCTTCGCGACCAACTGTCTCCACAGATAATTTACGAAGCGACTGCGGTTCATCGAAGTGCATCGAAATGTAGTAGAAATCTGCGCGAGATTGAAAACACTGGTGGTAGGCAAATGGAGGGGTGCGCCCGGCCGCTTATTCAATTTTTAAATTAGAAAATCGAAAACGAGCGGAGCACGGAAATTGGCGAGCACAACGGGGGGTGTACGTCGTTCTTATCGGAGGTGCCATCGCCATCGCCATCGTTCCTTTTGCTTCAACTGCTATCCTTTTGTCCGTTTACCTTCGAGATACTGTTTCTTGAACCGCTCGCAATTACACAGTTCCCGCTAAAGTGGTCCACCGCGAGTTGAGGTGCTATACACCCCTTCCCTTTACCCACCATGCACCCCTAACAGCGCGAAAGGGGACACCGTAAGAAAATGAAAGAAAACGGATCGAGTCCTTTTAAAGTGGATCGTCACGCAAGCCAGAGAACACATAGCCGGTCGAACTTCGAATCGAACAGAAACGAAGCCTCGAATTTCCCAGACGCGGCTGAATAAACGATCCATCTTATTTTCTGTTCGCGAACAAGTTAATGGCGAACCGATATTTCCCATCGATTCATAGCAACGCAGTCGGGGCCGATAGGAAGACTCAAGTATCAATTTTATTTTGATTGCTGTAAATCTATTTTCCCTTGCTTCAATATTTATCGAAAAATTCGTGGAAGCACTAGTCGGGTTTCTTCGAATACTTTAATCGGTTCCGAGCGAATATGCAACGTGTTTCCGAAATTGTTATATACATGTTATATACAATAAAAAGTTATATACACATGTTAACACAGGGCACAAAAGCTTGAACATTTTACGTGAATATTATAAAATTCTTGAAATTAATAGGTAATACGTACAGCTACGGTAGATAAAAAATGGTTAAATAATTCTGTGTCCATTAAACATTGTTACGTTATTCTTTGTTATATATTGAATGTATATGTGATAGTTGGAGTACGAATTATATGCATTTTTGACTGTATGAGTGCAATTTAAAATAACGAAAAGTTAAAAGATTTTAAGAGACTTCTTATGTTAACAAACAATTGTTGAATGATATCGGCGCTACGGTTCGATCTTTAATAACAAAAACAAAAATTTTAACTAAGCAATTTTTGTTTTTGTTATTAACGATCGAATCGTAGCGCCAATATCATTTAACAATTGTTTGTTAACAATAATACGATCGATATAAATAAGTTTAATTGACTTCTTATATTATTGCACAGCATTAAAATTATTATTGAAACATAAGTTTATATTTAGCTCCTGTGTCTGCAATTGATGATGCAGAAACTTTTTATTTTGCATATAGATCCGGAATCTAGTGATAATTATGACCTTGAAATTAATTTTTGTGACTACATTCTTACGTGAATTGCTACCAAACCGAAGGTTGAAACATTTATAAAAACTCTATAATGGACGTATTGAAACCCATTAGTTCTCACTCGTTCCAAAGTTATTATTCAATTACAGCAAAAGCAATCGATCGAGCCAGAAAATTCTGTTCATTATAACGTACCTCCGTAACGTGATTTGAGAACTTAATGAATCTGCAGATACTTAGTCCATCAATCCTGCGGAACGATCATAATCCCCGAGCGAAATTCATCGAACCTCGGCTTAGCTGTGATCCAAAAATTTCAATTATAATAGGGACCAGGCACTTGATCCGTATAATCGATCGTGCGAGACACGTCGTCGTCGGTCGTTGCCATTCCGAGGGTGTACCTCGCTCCCTTGAAGAGCAAAGAGGGCCAAACAAACCGCGCTATTTTCGCGATCGGCAGTATCGATCGCCGCACCGGTCATAATTCGCTCCGGACACTGCATATATCAAAACGTTTTCGATTCCGCGGGCTTCATAAAACATCGCGCAGGCAAACATGACGTGGGTTCTAAATTAAATCGTATCTATACGGAAGTGGTCGATTATGATGTGTAATCAGTGCTGAAAAACGCCGCGTCTGCATGCGACCGCCGTGGCGGTATTAATTATTTTAACATTTCATCGGCGGTCGACCATAACCAGCCTCCGTTTATTCAGTACATAACCGGACGCAGCTTGCTCGAATAACGAAAGACGACCTCGTGCACCGAATGCGAAATATTCATACCGCAGAATTTCTCGCGAATTCCGGACCTGGGTCATTATTCAGGCAGAAGCAGCTTTTCCGATTCCGTATAACCCCTTCTGTAGCTCCGAATTAGGATGTCGATTCGATAAACATGCACAATACGATCTTTTTTATTGGACCGCGCGGGTCGTTCACCGCTCTCGTTTTCTATTCTTACCGTTGTTCGAGTGCTTAAGGATGTTCTGGAGCTACAGTGACTCCCACTAATATTCGGACACTCTTACAAAGATAACTTTTTTAATATTGTACTGTACGATTTGAACATTTTTTTAGAAGCTAGAGCAATTAGTTTGCTACAGGATGCGAAAAAAGAATTTTGTCAAAAATTGCAATTGATCGGAATTATAAAAGAAATACCGGAAGTTGCATGTTACAACTTTTTTATGTGGACCTACGTTGAAAATTTTAAAAATACGTTTGTTTATACGGCTTTCGTTGCCAATATATTGATGGATTTCGAATTTCTTGTACTTTTGTCTCCCATTGTACCTTCAGAACATCCTTAATGTATTGGAATTAATTTCACAATGACGCTGAAATGATTTTTCTTTGAATCCTTCTCGAGTAATTTCTGCTTTTAGAAATTTCGAGAATTATGATATTGAAACCCTCAATTTTAACGATCTGTTTTTGCTTTAACAATGCTCTAATAGTCGCCAATATTACTTATAATTGTGCAGTTGCCTTTACATGGAACAGTTATGTAGACTCGCTTCCACAAAGCGATGTAGTTAATAAAGTGAAAGCACACCTGGAACGCGCCAATTGTTGCGGATATTGCACTAATTGAACGCGGAAATCATTTGAACGGCGAATTCAACTATATTCATAAGAAAACTTCTATTTATCATCCTCACTTTAATAACGATCTTTGAATTTGAAAGCTAAGAATAATTCTTTCGAATAATTTAATGTTCTCATCGCTATTCGTGCAGTTTGATAAAAATCGATCTCTTTCGTGATAACTACAGGAGTTGTTAGACGAACTAGGTACAGGGTGTAAAGAAATGTTTGGTCCTGGCTGCGGTATTCTACACCTTCGAATCGGTGAAGATCTGTGAAAAAAGTTGCCGCAAAATTGTCCTTGCCCTGGAATTCCAAAGTCAAATTAGTTTATTATTGCTAGTATTCTACGCATCATGGGAATAAAAACTGTCAAGGGAACCATGAGTCAAAACTCAACTCACCCATGGTTCCCTCGACACTTTTTGTCTCCAATAACACAAAAATTTGCCCTTGAAATTCAAGGGCAAGGACAATTTCGCGGCAACTTTTTTTCACAAATCCTCACCGATCCGAAGATGTAGAATACGCCTATGGCAGCCAGGACCAAACATTTTTTTGTATAGATATATGTACATAAATTAATATGGTTAGAGAAACTATTATATATGTATAACGTTCCAGATCCCATCTGTGGGTCCAATACATTGTATCTCGCGGTATCAAATCAAAGACAGAGCCGCGCTTCTTTTAGTCCGCCGACATGATCGCGCTCAGATGTTTTTTTCCAAACGTATCGGCAAGCTGCTGAACTCAGTTAGTCTCGACCTAGCCTTGATAGAGAGAACATCTATTAAATATCGTTCTAAATCTATATCTGTGTTTTTTTTATTTAATTAAAATATATTCCCTGCTTCCCAAACCAACATTTTGCACCCTGTACACAATAGAAAAAGTTTACAAAGTCTAACAAATATGAATGTTACGCGTTTCATTATACAGGGTGTAAAAAAATGTTTGGTCCTGGCTGCCATAGCGGTATTCTACACCTTCGAATCGGTGAAGATCTGTGAAAAAAAGTTGCCGCAAAATTGTCCTTGCCCTTGAATTTCAAAATCAAATTTGTTTATTATTGCATAGTATTCTACGCATAATGCAGACAACAAATGTCAAGGGAACCATGGGTGAGTTGAGTTTTGACCCATGGTTCCCTCGACACTCTTTGTCTCCATTATGCGTAGAATACAAGACAATTTCGCGGCAACTTTTTTCCACAGATCTTCACCGATCCGAAGGTGCAGAATACCGCAGCCAGGACCAAACATTTTTTGCACCCTGTACACAATACAAAGTTTATAATTTCCAGTGTATTATTTCGCATGTAATGTTATTAACGAGTAAGTCATCGAGACGATACCACCGCGGCGGGAGATCAGGGCACGATCCCGCTTTCTCCCAAACGCGAACAAACGTATTCTCGCAATCAAAGGGTTGCGTTCCCGGCTGAGCGAATACACATAATTAATTAGCGGCAGGAATGAGAGAGAACAGGGACGACCCTTCGTGAAAATAAATTCGTTTCGAGACTGGGAACGCGTACGGACATCACGCGCCGCAGCGGTGGCACGTCGCAAATTAACAATCATGTGAAAAGGAAGGTTAATAGCGACTAATGAATTCCTGAATGCGGGGCGTGGGTTTGTCAGTATTTCAAGCGTTTTCTCCAGTCCGACGAGAATTTCGTTAGAAAGTGGAGCAAGGGGGACGACGAGGATAGGAGAGTCGAGGAAATGAGCGGTGAAGAGACGAGAAGGGCCGAGGGGAGGAGCGGAGGTGAAGCGTCCTAAAAGGCGGCATCAGAAATCCCTGCCACATTGAACGGGTAACAGGACGATATTACGGCGCAACAGAGGCGGAAAAAGCGCGGTGATATCACGTATTCATCGGCCCTCGCCTCGTTCGGGACCGTTCGTAGGAAACCCTCCGATTTTACGAGGGATTCGCGTATACCGCGACTCTTCGCACGGTTCGCTAACTCAATCGAGGACTGCGAAGCGAGCCCTGCACGGCCCTGGCATACGAATTCGCCCTGTTAAACCTGCACGGTTACCGTGGTCCGCGATCTTCTTCCTTCCGATCGAGCCGCGCCCTCGCCGAACTTGCTTGAGAACGCCGTTCCGTCGCGAAAAAACGAGAACAGAACGGAAAGGTTCCCTTGTCCCCTATCCGTGTTATTGGAACTTTTCGAACCGAAGACACCGGCAAGAGCAGACCACCGATCGAGACCAAAGCTTTCTTGATGAAACCCGCAGCGGAATGTAGAACACGCCGAGCGATCCTCGGAATATTAACCGTTGCTGCTTCAGCAGTCTTTGCAAATAATTACTATCGCAGATTACACACGAACAGGCTAAAGATAAAAACACTACCTTTCAGACGTGTGCAGCCTTCGCGGTCCGAAGAGTTTCATCTGTTTTAATTTCAGAAATTGTCGAGATATTCTATTCTATTCCCGAGATATGTATCGTCAATATTGAAATTGTAATTTTGTTAAAAGAAATAGTATGATGATGTATCGAGTTCCATTTTAAAGCTCGAGGCTCGTACTTTTATTAACCACCGTTAAAATAGTATATTTGAATAGTCATTCTAAAGAAGATTTCAATGTTCTAATCTATTGGAGAGTCGCTCTCGAAAAATATTTTTTAATGTATTTACAGAGTTTCGAATTTATAGAATTATAAAGATTCGCAGTCTAGTAATAAGTAATTAATGGCGCGAAAATGAATGTCGAAGGATTAACGATGTAATAATCCGAAGCTGAATGTATTTGGATCACCTGAAGGGATACATGATTTCCCTGTTCCTCAGCAGGAGAATTACTAACTACCTACTAACTCTGAACACACTACACCGGAACGATTAAGTTTCCAGATTGATTTAACAGCACCGATGCCGCTATTGCCAGTTGTTCGCGACAAACAGACGTATAATTAGTATTGACATTCGTATACGAGGTGTCTTATTTTCTCAGAGTAATATTGAAAATATAGATTTAGAAATTGTTGCATATTAATAAATGGCGTTTATATGAAAAATATCTATATGGCTTGTAAAGGTTCCACTATTGTAAGAGATGTCATTTTAAATTTACCCTTATTTTTTATTTGCGAAGATTAGAGTTGCTACCCTTCAACGCGTGGTTGAATTGTAAAAAACAGCGTTTTTATCATTTTAAAATAATACTTCCTAACGGAAGACCCTGTATAATACGATAATATTCACTAATAACCATATTGTATCATGAATATTAACCGAGACTCCTTTTACGTTGAGGCACATCTATTCAACTGTGATGGAAAATTTGTTCCCGTCGTTAATACTTGTTATGAAGAAAGCCTCTCTCTACTCTCCACTCTCCACTCTCTACTCTCTATCCCCTCTTTTTCTCTCTCTCTTTTTCTCTCTCTTTTTTTCACTCTCTTTTAATCATTCTCTTTTACTCGCTCTCTTTTACTCGCTCTCTTTTACTCTCTCTCTTTTACTCTCTCTCTTTTACTCTCTCTCTTTTACTCTCTCTCTTTTACTCTCTCTCTTTTACTCTCTCTCTTTTACTCTCTCTCTTTTACTCTCTCTCTTTTACTCTCTCTCTTACTCTCTCTCTTTTACTCTCTCTCTTTTACTCTCTCTCTTTTACTCTCTCTCTTTTACTCGCTCTCTTTTTTCTCTCTCTTTTTCTCTCTCTTTGAAACAACGATTTTAATCATCCCTTAACCTAAGCCTGTTAGCTTGTCTTGACCAGTGGAGCCTCGTGCATCCGATTTTCTATTACCTACGCGATATCATTTCCTGTTTCTCCCTTTTCGTGCATCGGACTGAAACGATGCACACCATTTCGCATTGCATGTCGACATCAACTCTCCTAATTGGAGTTGGTCGGTCGGGAACACGCTAATTTTCTGGACTGGAGTCCATACATAAACGCTGATTCGATTCAAACAAACGCGCGAATACCTGCTGCTAATATTAGCCCATGCATCAACGAATAATTAATAAAATCGTGTGATGTGTGAGAATGACTTTTGCATTGTCCTTCGGACTGCGGCTGTAATGAACTAATGGTAGAATCAGGAAGGTGAACAATTCATGACGAATAGCTCGGTGTAAAATCAGAGTAAAACCTAGTGATTTCACTTATTCAGCATGAAGCAATCTTAATTTCCCATTTCTGCGTTTCTCTTCATACAATATTTAGTTGCAAAGATGGCGGCTCGATCAATACGGAAATGTGATGGAGAATTCCGACATCTCCATTGTAATTATGTCGTTGTTGAGTGGTTCGACAGCTTCGACACAGACCAATATCATTGCAATGCCGATGGAATTACGACGATGTCACGATACCGAAAATATTATCCCTTGCTCCTAAACTTCTTTGCTGTTCAAATTACAACAATCTATGTCTATAACAATGCATACTATTGTACAGTATCGAGGGCACGTGTAATTAATTTGAGATGAGAAGCTGGCAATCATGAATTAATACCCTACGGTGTATACATTGTTTAATATTCTAAATTGTGGTAATCTTAAGTGATATAATTGTCATTGTACACCGTCGTCAATGAAAAAGTAGAACATTTTTTCTTGGAAATCTCTTCACTCCTTGCTCTGTAATATCGAGTCAGACTCCTCTTAAAGATGTCGAACGGCATCTACCAACTGTTTGTTGTTAGAATATAGTTATATTGTATTGTTATCAATATTTAATATATATTGAGTTCATGTAGAACAAGTGCTAAAAATGGAAATGTTCATTTGTATTTCAAGCATAATTCCGCGGACCTTTCTATTCTATTTCTACTTCAAAGCCTCTAAAAGCCGAATGAATATTTTAAGAGATCCGCTTTACACGAATTTCTATTTCAGTTTTTAATCTGTCTGTTCGTTCGTAAATTCGTCGATGTTTTTACGTGTCGCACAAAGTTCTGCAAACAATGAAATGGACATTTGATTTATCATAGTCAAACGTAAATTGATGTTACGTGTACGACATAAAATTTCCGAGCAAACTACCCGAAAGCAGCCTCCCTGTCGCAACAGTATCTCCTACAAACCTAATAGTTAAATGTTTATTACAAGACATAAACATTCTCATGTATTAACCCCTTGTCGTACATTTTCCTTTAAAGTTGCAGTAATTGAAACGTCGTATATTTTCTGCATGGCTACATTTATTTTAATGCTTGAATATTGATTACGAACGAATCAAATTTTATTTCATGTACAGGGTGTAAAAAAATGTTTGGTCCTGGCTGCCATAGGCGTATTCTACATCTTCAGATCGGTGAAGATCTGTGAAAAAAAGTTGCCGCGAAATTGTCGCCCTTGAATTTCAAAGTCAAATTTGTTTATTATTGCATAGTATTCTACGCATAATGGGGACAAAAAATGTCAAGGGAACCATGGGTCAAAACTCAACTCACTTCATATTCATATTTGGGCTGTTCTTCCGTTTATAGCAAAAATCAGAATTCGATGAAATTTTGAAAATAGGTTCTTTTTTTACTAAAATGACGATTGCAGGAAGGATTTCTCCCGTTTCGAAAAAGAATTTTTTATCATTTCAATGTTGCGCTCTAGCTTACCGACTACTGACTTACCGATTATCTTTATGTTCGTGCTATGCACATGCGTCAATTAGAATGAGTTGTGGTTAGGTCGGGATGGGGGCGACCACGCACACGACAATCCAGGAGTAGTTTTTAAAAATTTCAAGTTTACCTTATATATGTATTACTTTAAACTAAAGAGGATTCGTTTATAGATGATTGAACCTATTTTCAAAATTTCCTCAGAATTCTGATTGGTACCATAAATAATATCTTTATTGTTTAAGAATGTAGATGATTAATAATAATAGATGATTATTATCTATATTGTATAATATCTATGTGCATTCTTTACAGAAAAGGGTTATTGCCGACACATATCCGTAACAGTAGAAGGTAGCAAATACTGTCTGAGAATATTTGATGAATTGCATGCATTTCACAAAATTTGAATAAGAATACACGCGCCCGGATGCTTGAGCATACAATACAAAAATTTAAATCGCGAACAGCATTTTCATTACCTTCCCGTAATACGTTGAATCCTCTCTGCGGATGACAGCAGCCCTCCACGGTGCACCGGAAGTGACTCGCGGAACCGGTTCAAAAATTTCACGTGTAGGGGATCACTGTGAACAACCGCGGTAATGCCGCGAATGGTAACACTGTCGGTTGTAACCATCATGCATATGAAGAAATTGGAACACGGCTGCACGAGGCCGTGTCGCCGAGCACGCATTCTCTGCCTCGCGTTGCCTCGCGTTGCCTCGCGTCAAGTTGCGTCACATGGTGGCAGGTCTCGTCGTATCCTGCGACGCTGTCTCGAATCTCACGTACCAGGCAGGATCAACTTTTCTTCCTCCACTTCCTTACATTTCGTTTCTTCGTCTTCCTCGTCCGCTCTCTTTTCTTGAACAAAAGTCCGCACTTCTTTTCCCGTTTCGATCTATTTTTCTCTTGCCATTCCCTCTCGCTCTCTTCGTCTCTCTCGCAGCGTTTGCTCCCTTCTCTGTTTGCAACGCTCTTTCCCCGTACCTCGTTCCTTTACCTACGGGATAAGTTGATTCGGGAAACTTGTTTTTCCGTTTCGCCGTCACGCCATTCGTCCCCGGTTTCTATTGCACTCGTGTCTCTCCGTTCGGTTTCGCTCCTGTAAATATTGCCATCTGAAATAATTTGCTCGCTACTCGTCTTCGGAACGCTGCCGATTCCTCGATAGCGGATCGAGAAAGATTAACTTTCGAGACACGGCGCGGCGCGCTCCTTGTGCACAGACGCATCGAAGTCTCTTCGCGAAATTAAAAGGGAAATCAAAGTCGATTCCGCATTGCGATACCCGGAACACCGACAAACGAATGAGATTCCCTTGTCTCCGCGTTGTTGATCGCGAACTTTGGATCACCTTTCAACAGAGCGCGTCCCGGTAATTGATTTTACGTGTTCGATTACTTTGGAAAAATCAACAATTTCATTGTTCTTCAAGATTCCGACGAGTTTTGGTGGAACGTCATTGTGATAACTAGACTGTGTATTTTGTGCGTTTAGAATAGAAATAGATGGGCATGATTTAAATTATTTAAATGTTTCGGAGATTCTAAAAACATTGTTTGAATATCGTTGTGGTAACTAAGACAGCGGATCTTTATGCAAAATAAAATGTTTCCATTTGAATTACAACAAACTTGAAGTGAAATGAAAATATCCTTCTTAATATCTGTAATAGGTTGAAAATATTATAATTGTATTTTTAAATTCTCTAATGTTTTGACTGTTTCAAATTATACAGCTACTCATTCTGGTCATAAATGCATAAACATCTTCTGGTGAAGAAGTATGTACAATTGTGGAATTGTGGAAATTTTTCTGTGAGATTGTGTATGTTATCACAACTTCGAAAAATCCTTTTTCATTATTTTTCAACTATCGAAGCTTCGATGTACCATACATACAGTTCTAACAGTTACTCGAATTTCTTTGTTTTATCAACAATGTGTTTGTCAATGTACATACAGTTGTTTCATAAAATGTTTTAGGAAATCATGAAAGTACAAAGCAGTTTACTTTCAAGATAGGTCCTCGTAATATTGGGTTATAGTGTAAATTCTTACGGTTACAAACATGAATTTGTTATAATTTTATTGATTTAAATATGACTCATTTAAATGTACTGGTGGACCATCAAGAGATGGCAGTGATTTAGTAGAAGGGGCAGGGTAGAGTGGGAGACAAGTCATGATCTGGCGACTCTGCAGTCGTGTCCAACACGATCAAAACATTTTTTAGAAAGATTGTATACATTAAGAGGAGCATAACTGATTCCATACACTTTAAATCAGAATAACTTTTTATGAATGGACCAAACGACTTAAATTTCTCTGTAAAAGAAATATTTTAGTAAGTGACATCTAACAAATTGTTGGAGAAATGCATTTGGTCGGAATTGTGAATAACAACAGTAAAAATTGATTTTTCCAACTATTCTAGCTGGGCCAACTCTTATGAATTACATACGTTCTGAAAATTTGATTGAAATTGATTAATTGGTTTACAAATTATAAAGGACCAAAAGTGTTAAAAATTGCAATTTTTCATCATTTTCTTTTTGACTAAGAAAGTTATAAAAATCAATTTTTACTATTGTTTTTCTCATACGTCATTTACTGGGAAATTGAAGTAGTTTGGACCATTCATAAAAATGTTATTCTGATTTAAAGTGTATGGAATCAGTTATTCTCGTTACTATGAGAAAAGAACAAGTATGAATATTGGCTCGAAAATAATCTTCCCGGGCGTAATGCGAAAAGTAGGTCCCCGGGAAGAGTAAGTTCGAGAAATAGGTAGTATAGGGGCAACCCATTGGTTGTCCTGTGTGTGGGTGTTTACGGGATTGCCCGGTTTTAGCCACACTCTTAACAAAAAAAGTTCTTCTCGTTACTGTATAAGTATCTCTTGAGACAGTAGGTACATATACTGTATATTAAAATAAAATTTTTTGTTTGCACATTTGTCTTGTTTGCACATTTGTCTTGTTTGCACATTTGTCTTGTTTGCACATTTGTTCTGTTTGCACATTTGTTCTGTTTGCACATTTGTTCTGTTTGCACATTTGTTCTGTTTGCACATTTGTTCTGTTTGCACATTTGTTCTGTTTGCACATTTGTTCTGTTTGCACATTTGTTCTGTTTGCACATTTGTTCTGTTTGCACATTTGTTTTGCTTGCACATTTGTTTTGCTTGCACATTTCTTTTGCTTGCACATTTCTTTTGCTTGCACATTTGTTTTGCTTGCACATTTGTTTTGCTTGCACATTTGTTTTGCTTGCACATTTGTTTTGCTTGCACATTTGTTTTGCTTGCACATTTGTTTTGCTTGCACATTTGTTTTGCTTGCACATTCGTTTTGCTTGCACATTCGATTTGTTTGCACATTCGTTTTGTTTGCACATTCGTTTTGTTTGCACATTCGTTTTGTTTGCACATTCGTTTTGTTTGCACATTCGTTTTGTTTGCACATTCGTTTTGTTTGCACATTCGTTTTGTTTGCACATTCGTTTTGTTTGCACATTCGTTTTGTTTGCACATTCGTTTTGTTTGCACATTCGTTTTGTTTGCACATTCGTTTTGTTTGCACATTCGTTTTGTTTGCACATTCGTTTTGTTTGCACATTCGTTTTGTTTGCACATTCGTTTTGTTTGCACATTCGTTTTGTTTGCACATTCGTTTTGTTTGCACATTTGTTTTGTTTGCACACCAGCGTTTTATTTCGAGAAACAGAGGATTATCTGTTACCGATATAGCTGAAAGCGAAAAATATTTCAAGCGCTAATTGTAAATGGACAGTGCAAGTAAAGATGGTCGAAGTTATCAATGCTGTCCGACTTTCGGCTGAACGGTTCCAAGGAAGAAACGAATTATTGGGCAAACGTGCGGATTTTCGTTGAACTTGCTGGCTCGGACCACGCGGTACTCATCGAGAGACACCTCACCAGAAATACAAATACGGGAAAGGACGAGGCAGGACGGAGAGGAATAAAGTGTGCTCACCGAAACGGGCCAATTTCGACGTCGCTCCTTCACGTGCACACAATGTATCGATTGTGTGCAGCCAAGTACCCGCCTCGTGGTCGTGTGCCCGTGATTTTTCGATTTTTGCGCCTCGTTGCCGCGAGTACAGAATTCGGAAACTGCAAGACGATGGCGGCCTTCAACTTTCGTGCCACCCAAGATATTAACACATTCATACAATATATATTGACCGAATCGAATTTTCTTTAGTTAAAATATGGATTGCCAATCTTTACAAAATAAAAAGTAGAAAAAGGAGGTCTCCTCTCTAATGAAGATTCGGTTACAAATACAATATTTCAACCGAATTACGGGATTTCAACTTGCAAATTTGTTATAAAACATGGAATTTTTAGTTTATTTTTGATCGAACCTGTGCGCCGAAACCATCTACCTATTAACAATATTTTAAGACAACTACCAGTCTTGTTAAACTTATCAATTTACTTGGCAATATTGAGTCTTAACAAAAACTGCTGATAAAAATTGCTTTGAATTGAAAGTCTTACTCAACAATTTTAATTAAATTTATAATAGTATAGTTTAATATACTTTATATTCAATTTCTATTGATTTTCAATATCTTCTTAGGTTTAAAAAACGATACATACCGAAAGAAGTTAGAAATATACATTTTTAATATGTTTGTGAAAACATTATTCTTAACGAAAGAAGTTAGAAATATACATTTTTAATATGTTATGTATATTTCTAAGTATAATATTTTTAAGTTCCTTGAATATGTTCATTGTTGCACATTTTATCTAATTTTTGCCATACATGCATAAAATCCGCAAACTAAGAATAATCATATTGTACTTACTTTAGCAGTCTGCAGCGTGGCAGCTTCACTTTGAAAATATTCTACTTCTTTGTTTCTGATCAGTTACATATTTTTTCGTCTAAAAATACATTTCACTGAGAAGAGATCGGACGAATGTGGATTTTAGAATCGCAACGTCCGCGCAGTGAAATGATTGAAATTCGAACATGGTGTTTGAGCGAATGAGTGAAATAGCAACACACGACAGGCAGTTTTTCCTTTCTGTTTGTGGCATAGAATGCGTCCGCGTAGTAAAAACACGATTCGTGTATTTTTACGTTTTTGAACTTTTCAGAGTTCGACATTTTATTTTTATGCTCAAGTTAGCGGCTTGCTGAGTTTTACGATCTTATCTTCCTTTCTCTTATAAACCGTACTCATTGTTTGGTTGGAAAAAAATCGACTTGAAGCAGGAGTTTAATAATATAATAATTAATCCTTTCCGGTCCGAGTCTGCCATAATATTGTACTTTCTAACAATGTTGTACTTGCTAAAGAAACCACTTTGTTTTAAAGCAATATTAAATAAATAAATCTCCTGGAAAAATAATGAAAGACTGAATTTATTAAAATTTCTCGCAATTTTTGTAACAGTACGTGCTGGTATGAAGAAATGTATTTAATAATTCCTGAATAATTACGAAATATGAAATTTGTGAATGGTTATTGTACGGTTAGCGTTAACAATAATTTCGTACAGCGTTTTCATTAAGTTTCTTGCTTTAAATATTGCTGAATATTTACGGTTAATTATAAATCTATTATGTTTTTACCAACGTTTGCTCGTTATTTCTTTGGTAGAATCGATTTATTTGCAAAGTTTAAATACAAAATGTTTATTAAAAAAAATTCTTTCTCGAATAAATTGACTTGTTTCTGTGTAAAAGTTCGGAGATCTATTTATTTTATTTATATTAAAGAACCGAATTATTGATAAATATGTAGCACTGGTAGTAATACGTTTCCGAAGTGCATCGACTATTGATACTCAAAAAAAGACAAAGAGGAAAAAAAAACAGCAAAAAAATAGTAGATCAACGGATAAAATTTACAATAAAGAATTTCAGATATGAAACATACCAGCATAATATTCACCGCTTCATTCCTTCGAAGCACACGTGAAATTCATTCTCTGCAATGCACAATCAATGTTATTCACGATCAAACAAGTCCTTCAATTGCGCGGACTTTAATAAAAATTACTTTTGCAGAAATTTGAAAAATTCATTCTGTATTGTTCAGTCAATCTCCGTGCTTAATGAATATGTTGTTATTTAAATGAACGTAGTCGTATTTATTTCATAATAATTATGCCCATTCTGATTAAAATTGAACTGGTATAAAATAGTACGCTAAATGCTAAGTAAAATAAACAAAATAAACTGATAAATAGTGAATTAAATATTACAACTTGCAGGAGAGATCTACCGAAATAAATAAACTTTATTTATTATTATATATAATGTTATAAAGTTTTAAATATGAAGAGATGATTTGGAAGCTGCGGAATTTGTATTTCCACGAACAAGAAAGATATTCAAATGAAAGAAACAATTGTGTTCGCGATAAAATGAATGTGCAGCTAAACTAAATTTAATAGCTCACAATATCAAAGCCATATTCGCGATGTTTAAATGTGAAGTATCACAACCTAATTACGGTACTCCGCAAAATTGGAGAACCGGTGAATTTTCACCGAAAAATTGTCGGTCTTTGAAGTGCTACAAGTTCGTGAAAAAAAATCGAACGATCGTTTTACCTGGACCCATTTTAAAGAGTAAACCTCTGCTTTCGCATCTCTGAATTGATTTTTTTCGAGGACCCTTTCACATCGAAAACCGCGGTGGAAAATTGAAGATGGCTTTTGCCCTAAAAAGATTTCACGGATTCAAACAACCGCGCAAAGGTTAAAAAAATCGCTATTTGAGTTGAAATCGTTTTGCAGAGCCTCGTCTCTATGACGATCCTTGCGAAATGAAAA
This sequence comes from Lasioglossum villosulum, assembly GCA_963971365.1. Taxonomy (NCBI): domain Eukaryota; kingdom Metazoa; phylum Arthropoda; class Insecta; order Hymenoptera; family Halictidae; genus Lasioglossum; species Lasioglossum villosulum. The sequence continues at coordinate 12,895,870 of OZ020496.1, read as the reverse complement.
ATTACACGTGTTTCAATGACAAATGTGCTGCTGACATTACACACGTGTTCACCGTGATCTTAGTGTACTTCTAGTGTGTACTTAATGTTTAGTGTGCATAACATTAGAACGATATCCCTTAAGAGTTAATGCGACGATGCATCAACATGCAAGAATGATACCAGGAAGTGATAAGGCAACATGGGAGTAGCACTCGTTTCTAAACATACTAAACACACGCTAAACATACACTAAACACTTACCTAACCTAAACTAAGCATACATTACACACGAGGATGGTATTAAAGTTCGACCACACAATCTCCTCGTGTTGTACTTTGGACTAACCTAATTCCGGTGGCGCACTTTTCATTCAGAGTGCGATAATACGACCACTAAAATCGCACATCAATTTTTTAGAGCTCGTTGTAAAAGCGAGGTATTCTCATAAGATTTCCTAAACTTTCTAAAAATCGTTTTCTCTGCAAAAGTTCTTAGAGGAAAAATCAACTTCAGTTTTGCTCTGCGTTTTGAAACGTAAATATATGTTTGAGCAACTTTAGGAATTTGTACATACAATGACTCTTGGTAATATTCGGACACTCTTAAAAAGACGATAGTATTTTTAATCCTTTTATTTATGGTTACTCTTTGGTTAATAATTTTGTTTATATACGTTTACATGTATATTCATTGATGTCAATCTATCTGAAGTGTTTATATCACGGAATTACCTCAAAGGGTTTATTGAGGTATAAGATTTAGGTGCAATATGGATTATGTTTTGTTTCTAAAATTTGAATTTACTGCCTTAATTTGTTAGTTAGTTTCTACAATTCCCATCAATTGCAACTTTTAACAAAATTTTGTTGCACATCCTGTGGCAAACTAATAGCTCTAGCGTCCCAAAAACATTCAAGTCGTATAGTACAATATTAAAAATATTATCGTCTTTTTAAGAGTGTCCGAATATTAATAAGAGTCACTGCACATGAAAACTATAATTCTGCATGTAACATCAGTTACATCGGAGATACGAATCTTTAGCTATAAACTGACTTTATTATCGTAAGTCACGAGTGTATACCTAATGCTTGACATTGTAACCGTCCATTACACACTACCGTGCAAACCTAGTGCATAACATGAGCAACTTGATAAATAACGAACTTGATAAATAACGAACTTGATAAATAACGAACTTGATAAATAACGAACTTGATAAATAACGAACTTGATAAATAACGAACTTGATAAATAACGAACTTGGTGTATAAAAAATAGCGAAGTTAACCGTGTATATGTATATCCAGATAAGATTGATAATTTTGATATTCTGTGTGCTACAAAAGACCATTTCTACAGATTTACAAGTGTTGGCATTTCTCGCAATTCCTGGATTTTCCTTACGGATTTTCCTTAGAAACGAAACTTAAGTGTGATCTTCATGTTCCGAGTTCAAAGTTACTTCAGGGTCATACGATAGTACATATTCGAATTAATTTTTTCATGATCTGCGCAATAAAACAACATTTAAAAAATGTATGTTTCAACATGAAAAAAGATATTCAGCCTGTATACTACTACACGACCAATTCGCCGCGAGATTAATGTGTGATTGCCATTGAGCCATTAAAAGAAAATGGCGCCCGAAGTATCGAGAATAATACCGGCGTACTGTTATTGAAACAACGCGTCTATACGTCGTTGATGTACACATCTCGTATGGAATATCCGCATTTATCACGCTGTTTCATATTATTTGCATAATCTAATCATGACGGTGCATCCGACATTTAATAGGATATTCCACGACACGGATCTCCGGCGGGAGATCAACCCGCCAAAATTCCCGGCGCCGCCGATACGGCGCGTCGCGACGACCGCGAATTTTCCGCCGAACAATCGAGGGAAAATGCAGCGATCACGGTGTGGAACAACTTTTATGCGGGGGAGAAGTAATCTTGTAAAGAGATGGAGGAAAGTTTATAAAATACATAACACCGCGAAAAGTTAGGCGAGGTCTTTGTGTACGATCACGTACAGAAAGATAATTCTTTTTGCAAAGTAAGGCTCCAGCAAAAGAACCGCAGTTGCCAAGTAAATTTCACCGAAAAGTTCGATGTCCGCTGTGACGCAGCAGGATAATCGCACCGAATAGTTACCATTAAATCCAATTGCATTGGTTATCAAGCATCAATCATTTCAATAGTTTAATCGTTTCCCTTTGCCTCCATCGATCGATAGTCTTCCCTCGAGGAGAGTGAAAAGATCATTTTAGAGGAATTTTTCCCCTCAACTGAGCGTAACTAGGTATTTTGCAAGGTCATTCGGAGATATTACATTAACGCGGAAAATGATACCGTCAAATTGAATTTCAGTCAACGGAGGGGGTCGTCGCAAAAGAAAAAGGCAGGAAATGAAGTTTCCGCGAGAGGAAATTCTCCCAAAGAAATTTCCCTAGGGTACACAACCACTCTGCCTTAGGCTAGGGTTAACTTCGAGGGAAACCTTTCACTGTACACTAGTCTACGATTAATAGTTATTGTACTTCCTGGAATTTATCGAATTTATGTATTTCATGCAGTGTTGAAAATGAATACGTATTTTTGTTGCTCAAATGAAATTACACAATAATAGTCATATTCTTGTGTTGTGTAAGATCAGTATTAAAAACAATATTTACTGCAAAGTATATACATATATATCGTTTCTTATAACTTAGATATTAGGTTTAACAATAGCAAATTTTTGTTGCTCAAATGAAATTACACTATAATAGTCATATTCTTGTATTGTGTAAGATAAGTCTTAAAAACAATATGTACTGCAAAGTATATATATGTGTATCGTTTCTTATAACTTAGATATGTATTAGGTTTAACAATAGCAAAGTTTTGTTGCTCAAATGAAATTACACAATAATAGTCATATTGTTGTATCGTGTAAGATCAGTCTTAAAAATTTACTGCAAAGTATATACATGTGTATCGTTTCTTATAACTTAGATATTAGGTTTAACAATAGCAAATTTTTGTTGCTCAAATGAAATTACACAATAATAGTCATATTCTTGTATTGTGTAAGAACAGTCTTACAAACAATATTTACTGCAAAGTATATACATGTGTATCGTTTCTTATAATTTAGATATTAGGTTTAACAATAGCAAATTTTTGAGATTTCTCCAGTGAAAATGTTTTAAATAAAAAAACGGCGAGAATTTGTAGATATCAACCCAGGGTCCCGTTCAATCAAAGGACCCCTTCGCGATAAAAAAATAAAAACGAATTAAATTAAAAATTCGAGAGAAAATAAATTATTAAAAAATCGATACTTGAATTAATTTGCTTTAATTGGGTAAGCCACCAAACAGTGTTATAAGCAGCTCAGGGCCCAAAAATTAACGGTCTGCCGCTGCTTACAATCAAACAAGCAATAATAAACAATATAAAATATAAAGAAGCTCGCAGGGATATAGTAGATTTATACTATTGTCTCCATCCAGCCAAAGATTATGTAACATATTCCTAATTTCTGTTTCAGGATGGCACATATGTTAAAGACAGCGACACGGATGGGTTGGGTTTGTGCCCTTACGATCCACGGCACAACAGCACCGCACTTTTCGCTGGTGAGTTATCTTTACGCAGCTTCTTTTTTACCTTTCTTTCGAGCTTATCCTACAAAAAGGAAAGAAAAGAGAAATAAGCGGACCAAGGATGTATAAAACGTCTGGTCGAGAACTGCGACGTCTCGTGCGGGAATAGAACGAGTAACATTTACGAGGAATAACTAAATATTATCATCGGAAAATAAATATGCAAATCAGCAGCTGTCCAAGAAGAGAGAGGTCGAACTATTTTAGGGTTGCCGTGCGACGATACGATCGTCTTGCGTAACAATTTCGCTCGGTTTCACGATCCCGGGCAACGATAAGGAAATACCTTTTTATGCATAAAAGGGGCCACGTTTCAAAGGAGTTTGTTCTTCCGGAAATTCAGTAGCCCGTAGAAAAGCAGGAGGATAGTTTCTGTCGGTTTTCAGAGGAATCAGCATATGCGTTACCTTTCAAATCGTTCCGGGATTAAAAAGATAATTCGTGTCTTTCAGCTGACGAGCCAGAAACCTAGGATGAAATAAAAGAATTCACTTTTTCACTTATAAGAAAAGGATCACATAGGTAGGATCGTCGATTTTAATTAAACTTTTTCTGGTGAATTTGGAGCAAAAATAAGCAGTCTCGTGTGCGAACGTTTTTGACAATACATTACAAGACATGATTTAGAAAGATAATTAACATTTAATTTGATGATATCCAGAAAATATGTTGATACACTTTCATTCCTTAATGAATAGAATGAGTCGTAGATTATTTTAACTCAAGAATGAAAAAATTTGGTAAAATTTGTTTTGATGTAACACCTCACTACTAAAGGGATAGTAGTAACTCATTTAAGAACAATATTTTTTTATTATAAGTGCCATCATAAAATTTTCACATTTTCAGTCTATGTCCATTAACGTTCACTTTTATTGGAAAACGCTTTAAAAGTTTATTCATCCCCTACTGCACCTTCATACTCTTTACCTGTAATTACACCTAGGGCACTAAATAAAGTTCAAACTAGTTTGAATACAAACTTATTGCTTATATTTCGTGATAAGAATAGTATGTTAGAAATACGTAGTGTAATTTGTATCCAGTTGCTTGAATTTTCTAAAAATCTCTTTTAATATCTCAAACTACATACACTACGCCATCGCAAACTCGTATAAACATCATGTAAACTTTAAAGGCTCTAGAACATGATAAGTATTTTACTATCCGTGCTATTCTTTTATTATAAAACTATAAAGTCTTTTACTATTGAACTTTTCGCGTTATTTTTGTTTCGGCTGGATACACTTTGAACTGATAACCAACATTGGAACTGTTACAAGAAATCACAATTCAAAAATTTAAAGTACTTTAGATTGTTTTTATGAACTTTTCACAGTATATAAAACTGAAAAAAGAACTATTTTGATTTTATGTTTGTATCTCCTGTAGCAATAGGTGTAACGAAGGGGCAAGATTTAAAATCGATAAAATAGATCGACCAAAAAATAGTTTACTGAATCCTCGTACACTGTTTGCGTTCAATTTGTCCAAACCGGAAATTCAACAGTTAATAATTTTCTAAACAGTGATTCCATTCAGTCGGTATTTGTTACCCTATACTTGAACAATGCGCTCTGTGATCCAGTAGAATATTCTCAAAACTAGTCCACCAATTTCTGCGAGACTCACACTGTCGGGTTGCATCGGCGATCGAAAAAGTGATCTAGTCGGGTCAAAGTTTGCGTCCGTTTTGGCGGAGGAGTCGGGTCTGTATCGAGGACCCCGGTACAGCAAGCTGTCCGTGGCAGATCGCTGGGCAAACGTTTTTCAAGAATGTTGTTATCGCATTCGGAAACGCGTACATGTCAAGCTCGCCGCGGTACGGGCAGGTTTGACAGGCCTTGGCGTGGCTTTGATGAAGTAAAGAGCTGCTTTCGAGTGACTGGGATCGCTCTCGATGCCCGGATGCACAGGATGCACCGTGCCTGGGCCAACATAACTCGTGTTGACCGAGTCACGAACACTTCTGGGCCCCTTTACGCGTCCGGACGATGGATGCACACATTGTATACATCGACGGCCTCTTCGCGAATTTGATAAACACGCCGGAGACGTCATCCCGTCCACGGCGCGTCATCGCGAATTTCGTGCACGCAGCACACACTGGACGCGCTAAATGGGGTGATCGCAGATCTGACGACACGTCGCGGTGACATGCGTTTTTAACGCGTTCTCGACCGACCGATGCTTTGCTTAGGGGCAGCCTCAATTGCAGGATATTTTCAAGAAAATTTTTCGAATACACGGTCTTCCATGATAAATTTTCTTTTCTATCGATCGTACATAGGGATTGCAATCCCGCGCCATTTTCAATCCCGCGGGACTGAGGATTTAGTTCTTCTATCTAATGTATATTTAATAAAGAAACGAATTTTACTTTACTCCATGATAAACTGAACGAGCCTTATTCGCAATAATTATTACATTTTTAACCTCGGAGCTTCCTCGTCGATTTATTTACTTGTTTATTAATGCTTCGATTCAGATGGTTCATTTTGCAAATACAACATTGTTCTGAATTCTTGAGGGAGATTGTTTAATAAAATTATTAATTAATTTCAGACCTTTGATATCAGGGTTAAGAGGTACTGGACATTTTTGCTCGAATTGTTAAGTCTCCGGTGACACTTACTTTGACAGGATGGAAAAACTTAATAAAATTACGATATAAACGTAAAATATTAGTTGTGATTTGAATAAATTGGCTATTAATGCTATAAGTAAATTCTGTAGTGATTTGATTACGCTTTGAGAGTCTGTGAAAATTAGGAAAGTCGTAGTATCGCATGAATCGTTAATGTCCATCCCTCGATTAATAGCTCAACACTTTGCTGTTAAGGTTGATCGAGTATAGAGATTGCAATCCCGCGCCATTTTCAATCCCGCGCCATTTTCAATCCCGCGGGACTGAGGATTTAGTTCTTCAATCTAATATATGTATAATTTAACCCTTTGCACTCTCAGCTATTTTAACTAAAAAATTAAACATGTTTTCCTACCTGGAATATTTCCATTATCTATGATTTTAAAAATTGTATGGATATGATATTGATATAATACCTCATACAATACCTAACTGTTTAGTAATTGATTAGATACCCATGTGTTTAATAATGTATACAATATTTTGAATAATGGTACAGCAATTTTTAATGGTGCCTCAGAGTCACCATTAGAGTGCTAAGGGTTAATGAAGATAATTACTTAATGAAATAATCATCTTTAATCGTACATTTCAAACGTCCTCCTCTTTTTGAAGTCTACAAATATATGTATACAGGGTGTTGCAAAATAAGTGTAACTCCCGGAAATGGGAGGTTCCTTGGGTAATTTGAAGGGACATTTTCCTTTACAAAAATGGCGTCCACGGTTTTGTTTAGGAGTTATTAACGAAAAACACGAACGGATTGCGGGATTGCATTCCCTAATCGTAAAGTGGTTGAACAAAGAATATTGATGTTAACGGCGCAAAGGTTCGATCAAACCTTTGCATCGTTGACATCAATATTCTTTGTTCAATCAATTTACGATCGATAGAAAAGAAAATTTGTCATGGAAGGCGAAATAAACACAGCAAACACAGGTTTTTTTGTGTCAATCTCACGACAGTTTGGATACGAAACTGTAAGAATTGTAAAGGACTGATCAAACACAAGCAATTGATCGAACCTAATTTATTCAACACGATCTTCCATTGAGAAATGCCATTTTAAATTAGTAAAGAACGCTGCTTTTTTACCATTGTTACTAACGATGTGTCAAAGAGTGATGACTCTAATCTTTGGTTGATTACTTCGAAGATAGAAAAGCAAAATTCGCAATCTAAATTAATAATTAGACAAGGCAGACTAAATGAAATGTTAAAATTAGACATTCGATGATACAACACCGAATCTTAACTCAATTTTTTAGATTCATTTTTGTATTATTCAAATTGCTCATGACAAACTTAATAATAGATAATTGGAACATCGTTTTTATGTCTGCTTTTGGTTTCAAGAAATGTTTGGAGACTACGATAAATCTACTTCTGATTAAGGATTATTTGATTAAATGGGGGATAAGATATTTATAACAATATCTTCGATTTAAGTCTTCTGCGAATATCAGTTTGAATATTTAGTGACATTAATGGAATGTTATGTACATATAGTTTTAGGCAAACTTTATTAAGGGAGATCATCTTCCCATCGTCAAGTAAACAGCTAAATAAATATACTTGTGAACAAATTCAAATTACCTGCTCCTAAACGTACTTGGAAGTGAACTTCGTTTCCCTGGTACATTAAATGTCTGTACTTAATTTCACTAAGTATAATAAAAAATTGATACGCGTTACCATTTCAGAATTATAGGATCCTTGTCGTAATGCAAGGGAAATTTGGCAATTCGAAAGTTTAGAAAGTTTAAAATATCCACCCTAGGAAATATATATTTTTCGTATTACCGTGAATATTTAAGAAAGTACATAATACAGATAAGAAATAAATTAAATTTTCCGGCATTTTTTATGATTTGTAAAATTATACAATCTCTAAAAAAGTTTTTATTCAAAATTTAGCCCCACCATACATAACTTTTGGAAAGGTTATTTTTTTACGATGTACATAGTAAAAGATACTAAAACTTTTAATTTAACTTTGGTCCTGTATTTCATATACCTTCCTAAATATTTACGGCAATATGAGAAGACAAGATTTCTGCAGGAAGCTGCATAGTCCCCAAGGACCACTTTTCAACAGAAAAAAATTTTCCGATATTTCCATCGCATAAGCTACATTTGTGAAAAGTTGAAAACTTTTTTTAATTTACTATTCACCGAACTTTCCCTGTCAGCCGTCGAGCTAAAAAGTTATTGCATATCAAATGATCAGTCTTTCTGTTCCATTTAATTAAAAAAGTAAGTGGCATATCCTCTGTGATTTCGAACAAAACAGATTTTAACTATTTGCTGGATCACTCTTCAGAAAGTACCGGTTTCATATTTTTCCTAATTATTGAAATTACACAGATGCTTCGAGCAGGAATTATTAAATTAATATCTTCCTTCAAGCGTTTTGTTATACAAAGCGTAAATTCAATACTATGATTTAAAAAAAATAAAGAGTACCAATTACAAATTTTACACTGTACGATTAGTATTAATTTTATGTATTTTTATATTTATAATTTGATCTTCCAGCAGAGTAATTTCAGTAATCTTCGATAAAGGTTAATTCTGTGATATTCTACGTATATTTGCTCAAACGAAGTATTCTATGTAAATTATGTTACCACAAATGCTACGTAGTGATATAATCAGAAAAATTGATACTGATAACACAATAATAACGTGCTGACTATTTTGATAATATGATCTTCGTTAGCCGCGTAAACTAAATTACTAAAACCGGAACCTTATACACTGTGTTTAATAACTATTGGATATTATACGTATAAACATCGGGAGAGAACATAATATTCGTCAAATAAAAAAAATGCAACATATCAAACGTAACGAAACGATCTTGAAAAATTTAACCGATCGAGTTTGTGAGATTGTCAACGACATGCATTTCGAAAGAGTCTCGGTTTTATAAAATTGTTATAAACCTTAAATTTTGAAAAGACTTTATTAATGTTTAAAAATTTCCATATCAATCTAAATTTTCAGTACATTTGATAATGCAAATTTCGCAAATATTAACAGCGATACTGTATTATTTATGTTCCACGATTATAATTTTATGCAAACTGATAGCATACGATAAGCATAAACAGATATAAAAGAGACACTTAACGTTCCGTCATCAATATTCATTTCGAGTGGTATTAACGAATTATAGTCAGACCCGCAGTGACCCGTAGTCCGTCGCAGATGTGCTCAACCGATATTAAAATTCTAGTTTCTCGAAAACGAAATCCCATGGAAAAAAACGGCATCATGTATTTTCGATTAACTTTTTATCACCTTCTTCCGGATTCTGTCGTCAACGCAACGGACACTCTGTATATGTATAAGCCACACACGTCACGAACCTGAAGAATTTCGACTCTCGGCACGTAGTTTACGTGGAATTCATTAAAGTTAAATTAGGAATCTGCGGCAGCTCTGCGCTGTTTCTAACGTATATTGGTCAAGCTTGTTTATAAAGAGTTTTTCTATCAAGCCGAACTAACAATGGTTATTTATCATGTTTCGATGACGCGTTTCGCACACAAAGAACTAGCAAAAGGATTCGACAACACGTGTGATTGCGTGTGTTTCTTTCACAAAATTGCTTCCGGTGAAATCGATACCTGAAGCTGAAAAAGGTAAAAGCGTGTCGTTTCGACAGAAAATTGCGCGGAAAACGACGCGCTGGAATATGTAGAGTTGTGACGCGGTTTGAGCTCGTTTGTCACGCGTTATGTCGAACCATTTATTTAATATATTGCACATTACGCGCTGCATGAACGTGGCGCATTAGCACGCCTGATTTATGTTAAACGAAGATTATCCTTATCGTTCGTAATAAATACTGCGCTTTGACGCGGTGTATATTTTCAGATCCCTAACTGTTTGTTTACAATATAATCATGAGCATGGACGCGTTTAAAAGCGACGAGTTTAGCTAGAACGTTCCAATCAAGCTACATCGTGATTTATTGCCGGTGACGCGACTCGTTTTTTGATACCTGAGGCTCGAACGTTTTATATTTTGATAAATCACGGTGACGAATTTATCTGCTAGTAATATCACTCGTTTGGAAACGGTATGAAACCTTTCTTATGGAATAACTAGATTGACGATAAATAATGTGAACATTTTTTGGTTTGACGCCTCGTTTTCGAGATAGACGAGTTTAAAGACCAAGAAGTAGAATTGGTAGACAAAGTCGCCAGATGAGGGGAGTCACGTGACATTGTGACGCATGCACGAGAGACGGAACGCGTCATAGCGTCGGAGAAGGGGAAGGTAGAGTGAAGACACACGTCTTAAGGGGGTAGAGGCCCCACGTGACCATGGTATTTTTCATTGTGACCAACCTCTGCGCGGAAAACCAATTTGGCAACAGTAATGTACATACATGTGTATCAATCTAACGCTTTAATTTCGCTATCATTACAGGTTTTTTTCTTTTTATCAATATCTTTATTTTTACACTTTACTTACTTTACACTTTTGTTGTTACGAATCTACGCTGATAGTTTTCCTGACTAGGTGCCATTTCATCTAATTGTAAGTAGCTGAACTAAAATTGCTTCTACTCTACCTTAATGAACGGAATCTGGGGAAAAATCTCAATATGATCGAAAAATACATTAGAATATCCGGAATTTTTCTTCATTTGCTTTCCCTACTTTGGACACTCACATTACTAGATATAAACATAATGTAACTAAAGTTGGACCCACGCGCGCTTCATTTAATCTTCCTCTTTCGAATGAGCCCTCACTCAGCTCAAAATACAATCGTATGAGGACGTAAGGTGTGTTCCCGTGATTTCATTCAATTTTTCCCCAGATTACGTTCATGAAGGGAAAATAGAAGCAATTTTAGTTCAGCTTCTTACAATTGGACGAAATGGCGCCTAGTCAGGAGAACTATCAGCGTAGATTCGTAACAACAAAAGTGTAAAGGGCTTGAAGTCACTCGGATCCATTAATAGTAATAAAGATATTGATGAAAAGAAAAAACCTTATGGGACTAGGGTACCCAGGTGACATTACTAGAATCTAACTAGATTTTGGATTGAAACATGGGTTCGCGGGCATCCATTATTTGACCTTATGCGAGCATATTCTGAGCTGCAGAAAGGTTCATTCGATAGAGAAAGAATTTCACAAAAAAATCGTTTTGTGACAAAAAATAAGTTCAATGTAAAGCAAAAATCGAGAAAAACAACCGAAGATTCCAATGTATTTTTCTGTCACAAAACGATTCTTTTTACTGATATTATGGGGCACTGCGCACTGCGCTTAACCTTCCTCTATTGAATGAATCTTTACGCAGCTCAAAATATGCTCGCATAAGGTCAAATAACGTATGCCCGTGATTGCACTCAATTTCCCCATATTCCGTTCACGAAGCCAGAGTCTAGAGCAAGTCCAGAGCCAATTTTAGTTCAGCTAGTTAGACGAGATGGCGCCTAGTCTGAACTGCCAACGTGGAATCATAATAACAAAAAAAAATAAAGGGCTTGAATCTACTCGAATCCATTAATAGCAATAAAGATATTAATAAAAAAAGAAAAAAAACATACAATCATAGCAAAACTGAAGCATTAGACTGATACAAATGTATGTTTATCAGTGTTACCACAAAAATAAACTTTTTCTGTACAGAGATTGGTAACTCTCATCAATACCCTAGATTTGGTGTTGCCTATCCCCTTAATCTTTTCGACATTAAACTAATTGAAGAAAGTTGTTACAATATATTTAAATTTCACTTCAATTTCTTAGAATTGGCATGGACAATTTTGAATCATTTAAAATTCATAATTTACTTGTAGTCATACTGATTATAACCTTTCACAATTGCATTCGGTTGCTATTGCCAACATTTTTCCATACAGTTAATATCATTATAGTTTTCTCAGTGGTCTGCCGGAATCGTTTACATACACTATAAATACTCGAAAACTGTACTACACTAATTAGAATACTCTTTGTTTTCATCTTTCTTTCTACTATCTGTCTTTGTACTTTTGATCATAGCTACATCCTGAAAGTCATTACAATTGCAAATACCATTGTCACCAAGAAACACATAATTTCAGTCATATGTATTATCAACGTCACGATAATATGTTTTCGGTGCTGCGAAAACTGTCTAGGTCACGATCTATCGTTACTTTGTCTGAAGTAATTTGCATAATTTCCCTCGCCTTAGAAGTTCATTGTAATATTCTCCGCAAACTTGCATCATATATTCTGAGACAATAAACATAAATTCACCTTGTGTACTAAATTTAAAGTGAATATTATAAAGATATAGTGAATATTGAATTTTATCAATTAAACAACACGAAAACAGCGGAAACGAGACTCGGGATTTCATAGCACAAAAAAAGAGTAAGTGCGATTTATGACAGTGACAATATTATAAAACTTCAAGAGTATTAATATATTATTTGCACTACATTGGAATTATTAATAAAAAATACACATTTATATATATAGCTTGTGTGTCTCGCAAATCGATGCACAACCTTTTTATTTTGCATAAACGTCCCGAGTGTATTGGTGATCAAATTCTTCATTTATTGCTATGTGTGAAAGTGAACGTGCAAACAATCATGATAGTATTCATTGTCGATATGCTTGTACGATATCCTTAGTATGAAGATGAGGGCATGATTGACGATAATGACGTCAGCAGCCTTTGTAACTGACACATCATGACAAACAACAACCGATTGTTGTGGTATTAATTGCGTGTCTAGTAATGGAGCATTATGCCTGTTGACGGTGCATGAATGTTTCTCTAATCTTTTCTACATATAGTATTGTATAATAAGGTACATATGTGTATGTACGTATATGCGACGTGTCGTCCATTTTGCACAATACGTGACGTCAGTGAGACTCGACTAACAACAGAGAAATATGCGGAAGCGCACTGCAGTCGCGTCGTTTACTGAATATCGATACTTTGCTTGAATCAGAATAGCGTTAGGATACTATACTTGTACACTACAATTAAACTATTTATGTGTAAGCTTGTTTTATCGGTTTACCATTCAAGGCGAGTTATTTGTGTATACCATACTATAATATATTCATCTTCCTTTCAACGGTGCAACGGCGAATCTAGGCATAAGCTTTATGGGCTGCAGCCCAGAGCTTTGAAATATAAAAAGCGGTTTAACAGATGAAAACAAAAAATATTTAAATTAAAAATTTAAGAAAAAATTAGTTACACAAAAATTGTTGGTACCTGGTTTAATTTAGTCCTTTGCACTCGGTTGTCTCCTCTGAGGCACCACTAAAAATTGCTGTAACGTTATTAAAAATATATATATATTGTTTGCATTATTCAATATATAGATATATAATCTGTTACTAAACATTTAGGTATTATACCAATTTCGTATCGATAAAATTTCAAAAATCATAGAGAATGGAAGTATTCTAGATCAGAAGAAATGTTTAATTTTATAGTTAAAATAACTCCGAGTGCAAAGGGTTAGATTAATTGGGTAGGCCAACAATGTAACGACATCAATTATCATAATTTATTACGTATACTTATATGTAATTATTATACCATTATTATATTATATGATATATAATTATTATAATTATAACAATTAGTATACCAAGAGTAACTTCAAAATCCACAGTTTACATAATAATACCAAACGAAATTTTATTAGATTACATTACTGGGGGGCGACTTACATTACATCTACTACTATTAAAAAATCCTTGCTCATGAAACACAAACATTTAAACAGAACTATCTGAATATTTACATGAAAACTACAACAATTGCAGTAGATAATGCAACCATTTCTAGGTAGAAATGTAAACGAAAGTTGCAAGTGTACATTTCCTATTGATCTCGTTAAACTTGTAATCATATAACTTCAGTATTATCTCTATAAATTAAGAACTACAATACATTGATAATAATGTACAATTGACAGGTAATCATAATCAACAGTAATATGTATAATATTAACTGCGAAAGCCACAAGTTTATTAGATTGATGCAACAAATTCAGTAGAATTTTGTATGTACATATGTTTATCTGATCCCATTTGGGAACAAAATGGCCTGGATAACCGGATCGCATACATTTGTACAATATACGTTATTTATTGTACAATGAATTATAATGTTCGGATAACACGCAGTTTTCAAATTGTGTACTAATTTTTATGTTAAACAAATCTTAATCTGGCGACTGTAAGCTAAAGGTACTAGTTGACCAGTTAAGAGAAGTTCTCCACGCGAACAATAGTAACCACTTACTCTGTCATCAAATAGAGAGAGTCGATGCCTGAAAACACTCTTTAAGTCTTCTAAATTATGTACCAAGGCTACTACTTAAAAAAAGTTTACTTATACAAATTTAAGAAATGTATTTAAAAATTCAGTAATTTCTTCAGAAGTTGACCACTTTTGACAATGAAAAATCTAGTAGTTGACCTCCTTTGTTCGTTAGTAGTTGACTACTTATACTAGAAATAGGGTTCAAGCAATAATGTTGGGAATCATTTTACTATCATTTAGTTTCAACAATTACCAGCACAAATTACAATTAAAAATGAAATAAGAAATGAAACAAATCAATTCCATAAAAAGTTTAATTGAGAAACAGAGTAGATGTTGCGAGTTAATAGAGAATAGTATAGAGAAATTTAACCAACAAATCGTATGGCATCCGAGATTCAGTTTCATCAAAAGTGTACAGTTTATAAAAATCTTATTTTTTATGTTTTCCTATAAAACGGTCAACTACTCGTACATGGTCAACTACTCGTACATGGTCAACTACTGGTACCTTTATCTTAAATTAAAGTTACATCTCAAGCAAATGCTCCCCACATTCTGTAATTGCGTCTGCAAAACTAACTAAATCTGTTTAACGTGTAACATCATTTTAAAGAGGATGATTTACTTGATGGTCTTGGAATGGCTTAACTCTTCAAATCGATTTTTTAACTGTAACTACGTTGAAACTTCATCAAAAACTTTAAACGCGTTTTTCTTGAAAACAAGTCTTTTAAATCGCTGCGCTGGATAACTCTGGAACTATTTAATCGACGGATTAATTAAGGTCCAAACTGATTTCTGTCGTCAAGCGTTACTTTTGCATGTATCTCGGAAGTATATTTTTTATTTGTGTTTTCGACAAGAACACAAAATCAATTTCTCTGTCAAGAAAAAAATAGTTCATTTTTCTGTCAAACGCTGAAAACTTTTTCAATTTTTCATGTTTTTTAGAGATAGGTGTAATCTCAATGTAAACTATCCAACTTTAAGAGAATTTATCATTTCTCGGTGTCAGTTGATTGTGACAGATGCTGTGCTGCACGCCGGCAATGGCTACATGGCCGGAATAGGTTGACGCGATTCTACACTGCCCGATAAATGTTAGAGAAATTCTCTACAATATTTTTATTTACCATATTATATGCAAAAAATATACCCAGCTAGGTGCTTGATTTGGAATGTCTATTACAAGTACAAAGACCCCGAATGAATACAAACACAAACTGAAGAGAAATCGAAATTAAATGTAGGCAACAACTTCAATAAAAAGTGTGTATGCAGTAATCCGTGATAGTGTACGAATAACTCTATGTAATTATTCGTGATTCGGTACGAAGGCAATCATTATAGAAACGGTTTCAATACAAATAAAATAAAAAGGTTACCTTTGTGCTTTACCGATGTTCGTTTACTTTGCAACAAAGCCTTTTACATTACCGTGAATATGTTATAACTAGACTGCGGATTTTATGCATTTATCACAAAAAGGGGTACGATCAATTTAAAACAGTGTACATGTTAAAATGATTTAGGTCCATTAGTGCATTAGTTTTACCTTAATAAGATAATTGAAAGAAGAAAGAAATTTTAATTTGCCTCCGGCATCTTTGCAATCAATGCAAATATTTTTTATTTTGCATAAAGATCCGCAGTCTAGTTATGACAGTAGTGACTCGTACTTGTAATTTCTGACGTGGATAGGGCACGGCGAAAATATTCCTGTAATGCTAATTCTCAAAACCTCTTCATACCTGAAAATAAAATAAATACAGTTAGAAATACCTGTAAGAGGTAATTCACCTGTCTCAAATCAGTTTTAACCGGCACGCTCGTGTAAACTAACGGCTTTCATGGAAATGATATACATACAGACTTTAAAAAATTCCCTGGATTTATTCGATTCACGCTTTTAAACGCAGAAAACGTGGTTACGATGCCGCAGTTTTAAATTCCATTTAGAAAGTAAATTATTTCGGTGCTAATGAAGTTATTCACGGTCAACAATCACAAATTCACGCATGGACAATCTAGAAAAACTGCGGAGGAAAATGGTTTTATACGGAACACCGGGGAACTTTTCGGTGGAACATGTCGTGTCAGCGGTACGCAAAATCCGTAAGCCTAGGAAACGCGAAAGTTTCGAGAACGAAATGAATTTTCACATTGTTCGTTAACTTGCTATATAAGTGTTTAATCAAAGATGCCTTATCCACATTATTTGCACACTTCAATCTTCTGACGGATTTTAATATTAACCCAAGAAGTTGTTAGTTTTAGTCAACTGTTCATGTAACGTACAATTAAGTGTTGTATGTATTTTTAAAATCAATCAAAAATTTTTTCTGAATTAATCGATTACATATTTCAAAATTGAATTTTTTCAACAATTGCTTAAAATTTGATCTACCATTTTTTGACCGTCTCATAGAACAAACATGAGGAACGAAAATGAATCAAAAATTCTTTCTGAATTAATCAATTACATATTTCAAAATTGAATTTTTTCAACAATTGCTTAAAATTCGATCTACCATTTTTTGACCGTTTTATAGAACGAAAATGAATGAACAATTTTTTCTGAATCAATCAATTACATATTTCAAAATTGAATCTTTTCAACAATTGCTTAAAATTTGATCTACCATTTTTTGACCGTTTTATAGAACAACAATGAGGAACGAAAATGAATCAAAAATTTTTTCTGAATTCATCAATTACATATTTCAAAATTGAATCTCTTCAACAAATCCTTAAAATTTGATCTACCATTTTTTGACCGTTTTATAGAACGAAAATGAATCAAAAATTTTTTCTGAATTAATTAATTACATATTTCAAAATTGAACTCCAGTCGCTGTATCATGCAAAATATCTCCGATAAAAAAGAACGATGGATGGCGAAAGTAGAGACGTCAAGCTTTAAAGCGAGTCCCATACCTGGACGATTTTTTTAGCGAAATGATCACACGTCATATATCAACAAGTTCTCGAAAAGAAAATAATTTAGTGTTCAAGTACTTTATGCCTCTACTGTACGTTTTCTTCCCACACTTGAAATAAACTTCACAATTTTTATTAATGGAATTGCATCGCTTTAATTAAATATACGTGTTTCTGGCGTTTAACAACGCTAGTGATAATGAGTCAAATTCACGGCTAAAGTTAGAATACTGCTTAATAATCAAAGAACGTAATCGATCAAGATTAGCAGCGGAAGCGGTTGACGGGAATTATTCGCAAAAAGAATAATTTTTCACTGTTCCGTAACGAAAATGAAACAGCCAGTCGCCGATAAAGGTGAGAACGACAGATATCGTTTCGCTGTAATTGCGTTATCGTTTTCTTTCGTTTTGGTTGCCCGGTATCGTGTATATCTTGTTTACAAGTAATACATCTTAATTTTCGCATTTAACTAACGCGATAGGTGCAACCCCGTGCATAAAGGGTTCGCGTGACTAAATCGCATCTTATATGACCTACTCCAGAAAAAGAAAAGATACCGGGTCCGGTATAATTCAGCTGAACGACAGAGAAATATGTAGATCGACGACGCCACGCCGTTGTATCATCGGCGCACGATAGATCGTTGCACGGGATTTTTTCTCGCATCAACCCGATAACCGAACATTTCCTGCAGCTATCAGTTTTGCATTAATTCCGCGTTAGCTGTCGCTTTCAGTGTATCGGCCGCTGAAAAATTTGTATCGTTTGCGAATGGGGCGAGTGAAAATTGTAGGGTCTATCTCTCCGCAATTTTCTACGGTTTTTTTTTTCATTATGTGATATCACACACCATACAATGTCCCGACAGTAGATGTCGGAATAAGATAAATTTTGTGCTCGAAAAATTATTCTAATCCTTTCATTAATCTACAACTTTAATTTTATAGAGTTCACTTCCGGTAAGGTATTTCATCGAAATAGCTGTGGCAATTTAATTTACTTGCAGTCATAGAAAATTTACACAGCATTACATAATCTTGAAGTGAATTATATCAGCATAGATTCGACCAGATTTTTACTCGTGATCTGATGAAAGATTAAAATGTTTTGCCACGATCTAAATTTAAATATTGTTAGAGAAGTGATTAAATATATTATACTACTGGGAAGCCTGGACGAAAATATCAAATATGATAGTATCAGTAGTATAAATGTTTTGTTTAAAACACTCGGTTTAAAGAAGTAATATAATAAATAAATGTTGTGTTTATGACACTCGGTTTAAAGCAGTAATAAATAAATAAATGTTGTGTTTATGACACTGTTGAGAACAGACTCTTCAAAAGTAGCTACTTTTCTCGCAAGTTTCGTAAACATCCGTAGTAGCACAAAATATTGTATACATATTCATATAATATTAAAAAGAGATTCAATCTTTTTTTAATATTCAAATATACATACAATATTTATTTCATATTAAGAAAAAAATATTTTTTTCTAAATCTTCAGGAAATATTTATTTCATATTAAAAAATGTGGCTTAAAAAATATTTTTTCAATATTTGAAAAAATATTTATACAATATTCTTGTGCTACTAGGGATCATTCAATAGTAATTCTGTAGACGATACATTAACGTCCGAGTAACATAATAGTCGGATTTGAATAAATTGCGGCGTTTTTGACTCACATATAGCCATTAAAATTAAGTAGGCAAGTACTTGTTAAAAATTATTTTGGTCCAGTCTCATAAACATTCATACATCGGAAAGCCAATCAGCGAAGTTAATTTCGGTTGATATCGAATTATAACGAATGGTTTCAATTAGGACTGAATAAACAAATATCAGCGAAAATGGCGATACGGATCATTCTGCATTCCCATTGGTAGACTCTTGACCGTTAAATCGGTAAAATAAATGAACGCGAAAGCGTCGACGGATTTATCGTTGATTTAATCGGCGCACGTCACAAAACCGTGGCCATTCAAAGGCACGAACACGTTGGGAGAAAACATTATCCTCGCGAAATACAAATAAACACTACCCGATGAATGATTAGGAACTGCAAGAATATATGCTGAACATGTGAACGAACTATGAATTTTATTTTGTATCATAAACTAAATATTTAATTGTATAATACGTTGTTAAAATGGTTTATGTATAATGTATTTTACGAATATTCAATTGTTCGTTTAATCATTAATTAAACATAATCAACAACGCGTAACGTTATTTATAGAATTATGCAATCGCCCGATATCAACCTATTCGGGAATATTGACACATATATGCGCGTTTATTTTCTTTTTATATTAACGTTATTTTCTACGTAAAACAAAATCAAAATTTGTTGAATAACAACAGAATTACTACAAAAATTTGAATTTTCTACTTTAGAAAACTCGTCCCCGAAGGAGGTTAATTAAAGTAATATCTACAATGGAACATTCACGAGTTCACATTTTTATTTTAACATTTGAAATATTAAAACGGAACCCGTTATGACAAATAGTTTCGAAGGGAGAATTAACCTGAACTTAATCTTGCCCGGACTCCATCAACTCCGTGCAAGTGGATTTTCGCGAACAAGAGCCACCTTCGAGGCTTGCGAATCGGGCGGTAAGTCACGCGACATCTAAAGCCATAAAAGAGCGAGCACGAGGCTTTATGCGAGTAAGGTACGTGAACTGGTTCTAATCGTGTAGGAATCGGGTAGCAGAGGTAATTGTGACAGTAGCTCACTCACCGATTACCCCATAGCGAGACTGTAGCTCTTTTGGGGCGTGGCTTTAATAATACGTGACTGTTGGAACTCGGCCCACTGCAATTGAATCATGTGAGTAGCAGCTTGGTCTGGCCTGGTCTACACTAGCATTATAACATCAATAGCTTTCCATTGGCTGACTGCCTGAAAGTCCTGTCCCAATGAAACCTTGACCTAAGAATACCGTAGGAGTTACGTTGCCCGCAACTTACGGTCCCAGTGAGTCTTCAATCTCAAAACACCATTTTATATCTAGGTTTCTGTCTTCTATAATTTAGATTAGCCCTGAAGTATCGATGACTGTTCTATCTCATTGTGTGGCTCGCTGAACCCTTTCTCGCAATGGGATCTTAACCATGAATCTTCTAAATGTTGCTATGCTCCAAGCCTCGAAGATCTTTCAATTTTCTTGATTTTTCTTTTTGGTTAGTGGTTATCCGATAGTCTTACCAGTCTTGAACTATCATGCCTGAACCATCGATGACTGCTCCACATCAATGTCTGGTTTACCAAGTCCTTTATTCCAATAAATCTTAAACACGAATCCTCTAAAGGTTGCTATGTTTCAAGTTCCGAGCATCTTTCAATCCCTTTCATTTCTCGTTTTGGTTACCGGTCATCCGATGGCATAGTCTCAAAAGTCTTGAACCATCAATGAACATTCCATCTCATTGACTGGTTTACCAAGCTCCTTATTCCAATAAATTTTAAACACGAATCCTCTAAACGTTGCTATGTTTCAAATTCCGAGCATCTTTCAATCCCTTTGCTTTCTCGTTTTGGTTACCGGTCATCCGATGGCATAGTCTCAAAAGTCTTGATCCATCAATGAATGTTTCACCTCATTGTCTGATTTACCAAGCCCTTTATTCCAATAAATCTTAAACACGAATCCTCTAAAGGTTGTCATGATTCAAGTTCCGAGCATCTTTCAATCCCTTTGCTTTCTCGTTTTGATTACCGGTCATCCGATGGCATGGTCTCAAAAGTCTTGATCCATCAATGAATGTTCCATCTCATTGACCGGCTTGTTAAATCCTTGATTCCGATAAAATCCTCGCCATGGATCTTCGAAGTGCAACAATATTTCAAGTCCCACAGATCTTCGAAGCTCTTTGGTATCTGTTTTTGGTTACTGACCATCTGATGGCTTCGTCTTACCAGTCTTATCCAAGTACGGAGTTTGCAAGCGACAACCCTCTTCGAGATTCACGAACTAGGCGGCGAGTCACGCGACAGCCAAAACCATAAGAGAATGGGGGCACTGGTACTGTGTGAGTGAAACTTGTAGAGGGACTCTAGCCGTGTTGAAATCGCGCAGCAGCGATATTCGTGACAGTGCTTCATGCGCGGATTACCCCATCACGAGACTTTGACTCTTTTGAGGCGTGGTATTACCGGCGAACGACTCTTGACACTTGGCTCCCCGAAATTGCTCATATGAGCTCGGCCCGACTTATATTTCATTTTTATCGCGTTCCCCGACATCGAAGCCAACGAACAGTCGGCTATGCAGCGAATGACGCGCAGGAAAATTGGATTTAATTTCCTATTGATGTTTACTACAGATTAGTTAACAACAAGGATAAACCTATGAAATACATTTCTTAAATGTTCAATATGTAGGAATGTTTGTAATGTTTATACTACCGTGTGCATGCCATGTAATTTATATATGTTTTTATCGATTTATGCGTTGCACTGTTATATATGTTTTTATCGATTTATGCGTTACGTTAACATTTTTCATCATTTGAAAGACGCGCTGGAACGGGAAAGCAAAATTATTGTAGGTCGCGATTTAGAGAAATGTCGGAAACGAGCGGAAAATCAAATGATCAAAAATCAAGAAATCAATAAACGAATTTATGTTACCAATCATATAAAGTGGGCAATAAAGTTATGGTAAAAAATTTTGATAATTCATCAAGTGTGTCGCCGAAAATGATACCACGTTTTAAAGGGCAGTTCGAAGTAGATCGTGTGTTACGGAATGTTCGTTATGTTATTAAAATTATAGAGGGGTTTCGATTAACACAAATACCATATTTTGGGAGTTGGAAAGCGGCTAATACGAGAGCTTGGACACCAGGATAAATTTAAAAGATTTTTAAGGATAAAGTTTATTATAGTCGATGGTGTGTTTAATTCTTATTATACCGGTCATTTATTAAGTAAGGTTGTTTTTGTTTAAAAAAAAAGATATGTTGATTTGGTAACATCAATGTGCTAGATTATGAATTTATTACTGACATGTATGTGCATGTGCAGTTAATCGAGGATGATTAAGGAATCAGGATGGCCGAATTGTAGGAATGTTTATAATGTTATATGTGTTTTTATTGATTTACGTGTTGCACCGTTATATACGTTTTTATCGATTTATGCGTTACGTTAACGTTTTGTAACAAATGTATGTTACGTTGTGATTTGGTTAAATAAACCTCACCGACAGTTCCTAGCGAGCGAGCGACCGATGAAGAAGCGTCACGCCGTTTCGAGCCTCCTTACAAATACAAGCCAAGATAGAAGATGGCGGAAATAACGTTTAGTATATTCGTATGCGTTATCCAGTGACCTAATTCTCGTAACGTCTAGAAAAGCTGAAACCAGCTAGTGCAATTTGATAAATGTTATTTAGTTTGAAAGAGTGTCCCAATACCATGCGAGTGACGGTTGCCAAATCGATACGAAGAAATTTAGTAGGGCAGAAAATGTTTTGATCCACGACTTACTTGAACAAAATATTTGTCCGTGTATATCAAGCGTCGCGTGACACGGCTTTATTCTCACGCCGTAGATATTTCTTTCTGTGTATATATTTTTTCTATTTTCGTGGCACGTCAGCCTCCACCGATGTACACGACCGATCCATTTGTCCGGGAAATATCAATTCCGGTGCATCGATACGGGGAGCCAGCACGTACCCGGCGATGAAGTTGTATCTGCGACAGAAAAACGTGGCTGGAGAAGATATCCGAAGCAGGTTCTCCTCGTTATCGCGGGCTTGATGAATGACGCGAACAATGAAACCACATAAATCAAGTTCTGCGTGATCGCGTTAACGGAATCATAAATATTCACCTTGGTGTCCTTGATACGTTTTAATCGGTGCGGCGGTCTCGCGGTACGCGAATAGGAAAGGGAAAAAGAAAGAAGCGAAAACGCGGCAGAAGGAGAAACACGCCGAAACAAATAACGAACTCGGTGATACGAGTAATGGAATACCGTCGTGTTCGAACTTATCATTTCTATCAAGGATAGCTGTACAGGCAACCATGACTGATGACTGGGTTATGCTTTTGTCGGAAGTTTGTAACGCCAGATATGAATTCATAACTTACAATTAGATGGAAATAGTAAACCAGTATTCTCTGTATATTTAGATAGTTTTGCGATCGAAAAGAATTGACAATACAGGGTGACAAGAAATAACGGAGTTAAACATTTCTTATTATAATTCTGTCAAATTGACGAATTTTGAAAAACCAAATAATAACAACAATAACATAGACCTTTAGTATTAATATATTTAAGAAGTTTCGAAGTGGCCCCCTTTTGCGGCGATACAGAGGCTCAAACGTTTTTTGAAATTTTCGGCAATGGGCCGCAGCTCTTCCGGCGTCATTCGGTCCCATTCCCGGCGTCATTCGGTCCCATTCCCGGCGTCATTCGGTCCCATTCCCGGCGTAGAGATTTTTTTAGTGACTCCAAAAATTCATGGCCTCCAAAATCGACCACACGCTGTAGTCCATCGGGTTGAGATCCGGTGAGTTCGGCGGCCATTCCGCAGATGTGATGAAATCTGGAAAATGGGCTTTGCACCATTCCTGAGTCGTGTACCATTGCCGTGTACCTTATTATAAGGCAGATACAAATTAAACTGTAACAAAACAAAAAATTTATCACTAATACAAAAACGTACAGCAAATTCAATGTGATAAAAATTATTTAGCTCCACGTATGTCTTTACGTGTAAAGAGACGCCAAACTTTAACTCCGTTAATTCTTGTCACCCTGTAGATGTATGATGGTTTCGGCGCACAGGTTCGATCAAAAAATAAAAAATCTTATTTTATAACAATTTTGCTAATTGAAACCCCGTTTCGATCCTGATGAGGATCAAGAGATTTTTGCGATGTAACCTTCAACAAGGATCAGTCCATTATCTACCAGCATGGAAGCAGTATATTTTCCATAAAGTTTACGTTTACCTCGTGTAACATGTGAGAAAAATAAGTTTATTTTCCAGTTTGAAACATATTCGTAAAGTACGGTTATTTTGATAAAGTTACATTTTGTTACAGACGCAAAAATCTCTTGAAAATGATCCTCATCAGGATCGAAACGTCGAGGTTTCAATTTGCAAAATTGTTATAAAATAAGGTTTTTTATTTTTTGATCGAACCTGTGCGCCGAAACCATCATACGTCTATTAGTATTCTCTGTACATGGCACACTTATTATTGCCACATTATTGTCTTTATTGATCAATATTATTACTATTTACTGTTAATTCCAGCCTCAAGACCAGAGAATTGTTTTCAATTTCCAAATGCTTAACCCACACTCGCCATTCTTCAAGCACACGACTTATTCTGCCCCTATTCTTTTATCCTCGCTGCTCTTTCCTTACTTTCTTTAACTTATATACTACTTTCTTCGACCAGTGTATTTTCTTTTCTCTCTTTCCTACCGCATAATGCTTCCTCTAAAGCACAATTCCCTTTTTCAACGTACTCTTATTCCCTACATTATTACATATTTCGCATCTACGCTCCCTACCCCTAACCAAAATCTATTGTTCTACATTTCCGTATTTTACTCTAGCTATTAACTTCTAACTATTTTTCTCACCCTTTACGGTCTTGTTCTCCGGCAACCAACACAGAGTGTTCCATGAATATTGTACTACATTATCATACATTTCTCATTGCCATACTTGCTGTTCTGACCCTGCCCTTTATGTTCTCATGCCCTGCACGACTAGTCTCGTTTCAATCTCGTCTGGCCTTAGTTTTTTAGTTCCAAAAGCGAAATCTACAAACTTAATTGCTTATTGAAAAATTAAATCAGTAAAACGTGGGACGCGTGAAGGTTTACGAGACTCTTAAACCGTTGTTAGTTAATGAACCGAATAACATTTTTTTCAAATAGCTTTCAAAAATAGCATAGTTGAGAAAAGTCTTCAAGATTATGAGTCTGCGTTTCTTTCAGTCTCCTTTTTACGAGTTTCTAA
Organism: Lasioglossum villosulum; assembly: GCA_963971365.1. NCBI lineage: Eukaryota > Metazoa > Arthropoda > Insecta > Hymenoptera > Halictidae > Lasioglossum > Lasioglossum villosulum. The sequence goes on along the minus strand of OZ020496.1, from coordinate 12,870,306 downwards.
GGTCACCTATAGTTTGTTATAAATTGACCTATAACTTTTTTACGCTCATCAAAAGATAAAAAAGCTAATGTAGGAACGAGTGCAGAATCGTAAAATATTCTTTCCTCTCTAGTAAGGGAGAAGTATCCGAATAAAATGGCATTTCGTATGACTTTATTAACGTAGGGCATTTTGCAAACCGATGTGATTAGTATTATGAAGAATGAATGAATTAAAAGTACAATTCAAACTGATTCCCAAGCTTCGGAAAGAATTTGCAGATCGGAATCAGCGTTCAACCAAAGAACGGAGAAATAAATTCGAATTTAATTTTCGCGATATCAATATCCCAGCGTAAAATAGAACTCAAATTCCTGGAAACGAATTGCTGCGTCATCGTTTCTTTGCGGACATTACTGTAAAAGTGGAATTAATTATCAACGGTTTCATTCATGCCTCGGTATCGGTGTGCGTCGCTTGGTGACCAATGGGTGGCAAATATTTGATTAACGTTCAAGAGAGGAATAATGCCGACGCAATGTGCGTGTGTCGATGTAGAAATTACATATTCGACGGAGAAATAAAATTCAACCGGTCTTTACGATAACGAATAATCTATTTGACTGCGACCTGTTGTTACACCTATGATAACAACTTTTGATTACACAAAATTAAATATTGAATTCCATCCGGCTATCTCTCACACAAATATTCAAGAAATTAGATTAACATTTAATTAGAAAACTGAACAAAAAAGTGCTCTTTCTCAAGATACTGTTTGAACAATTGGCTTCGTTGATCTATTCTTTGTAAAAAATACACAACATTGCCAATTGAACTGGTGTTCTAGCTGTAATTGTTTCCGAAATATTCGAGCAAACACGGTACCGACCCTCAACTTTGAGGGCTGTTTTCACCCCTGCAATGCGGACGCTGGCCGATCAAAAAAATATGTTTTTCAATATATTTTTAACCCTTTGCACTCGGAGCTATTTTAACTGCAAAATTAAACATTTCTTCCGATCCAGAATATTTCCATTCCCTATGATTTTTGAAATTTTATGCATATGGAATTGATATAGTACCTCATACAATACCTACAGTGGGTAAAAAAAGTATTGGCACACTCTTAAAAAGGCGATAACTTTTTAAATATCGTATTATACGATTTGAATTTATTTGGGAAGCTAGAGCAATTGGTTTGCCACAGGATGCGAAACAAAATTTTGTCAAAAATTGCAATTCATCGGAATTGTAGCAAAAATACTAAAAGTTGCATTTTACAACTTTTTTATGTGGGCCAATATTGAAAATTTTCAAAATGCGTTTTGTAGACCTGTATCAATTAAACATATTCTGAAAATTTCGTCAAAATCGGTCGACGTCGCAATGAGCTATAAATGTTTAAATATTATAAAGATTATATAAAGATTTTCGACCTATAATTGCAGATTCTTATAATGCCTTACAATTACAATTCTTACAAGATTTCTTTCAATGCCTGTCGTTTTTTTTGCATCAACCGATTTCGATGAAACTTTGCCAGTGCATATAACTGACACAGATCAACGAAACGCATTTTAAAAATTTTCAATATTGGCCCACATAAAAAAGTTGTAAAATGCAACTTTTAGTATTTTTGCTACAATTCCGATGAATTGCAATTTTTGACAAAATTTTAGTTCCTCTGAGGAACCACTAAAAGTTGCTGTACCATTATCGAAATATTGTTTACATTATTAAATATGTTGGTATCTAATCAGTTACTAAATATTTAAATACTGTATGAGTTATTACATCAATTTCATACCCATGAAATTTAAAAAATCATGGAGAATAGAAATATTCTAAGTCGAAGGAATGTTTAAATTTCGAGTTAAAATAGCTCCGACTGCAAAGGGTTAAGAGTGTGCCAATACTTTTTTTACCCACTGTAAATATTTAGTAATTAGATACCTATACATTTAATAATGTAAACAATATTTTGAATAATGGTACAGCAATTTTTAGAGCGGACAACTGAGTGCAAAGGGTTAAGAACTATCGTTTACCAAAGTTTCATCAAAACCGGTGTGTATCACTTCGGTATGTGCCCTCGTAAGTGTAAAACCGATTGCACGGCTGATAACGAACTTGGACAGGCACGGCCGGATTAAAGAGTGCAACGATACCGTTGGGATAATTCCCTTCGAGCGGCCATTATCGAATGATTGACGAGACGCACAGTGCGTATCGTTTTCATTCGGGACCGAAATTTTAGCTCGATCAAGATCGATGCATCTATTGGGTAAACAGCGGCCAACTACACGATGCATCGATACGGTTTAGAATCTGCGGGCAGGTATATGGGTCGATAAAGTGGTTTCAACCACATTGTAATATACGCATTGAAATATTTGTCACCCGTTCTCCGCTATCATAAATCAAATTCTGCGAGACCGTCTCGGTGGGAATTGTTGCCCGATCGTTTAGGATCTCCCCTTCCCTCGAACGTACCTCGTTTAATTGTTAAACACCGCCGTGGATGCATCGGAAAGCAGTTTCAACTGTGAAACTCGGTCGTGTGTAATCCACTCAATCATAAATTACAATGTTCGAAATGTCGAACATTTTAATTTCCGATTTGATTCGACGCTTGTAGCGTGACGAGATCGATAAAACTTGTATTAATATTGGCCGACGCTTTTCGTACTGTCCGACAGTTTTCCGTTGCATGGTAGGAAACTTCATATTCCTCTCATATGCGATTACTCGCGTAATTAATATATTTAATGCTTTCGAACTGCACGAAAAATTAATTTCGTATGAAAGATGAATTTTCATTGTACATATAGATCAAAGGAATACGGAGTATTAATTAAAAATTGTAATTTTGTCGGTACGTATGTATGATCGGATCCGTTAAATCATGCAATATGGAGTATGGCAGGTAATAATGAAAAATGAATTTTTCTAGTTAGCCGGACGCAAAAGGGCACGCGTGTGTGTGGCGGCAGCCAAAGCCACGGAAGCTGGGCACATCAATTCTCTATGAGATTTTATTTAATGTTAATCAAGTGTAGTCTGCTCCTGATACGCTATCGGCAAATCGGATCATTTAATGAGAGCGTTGTTAGTCCTGGAATTGCTGGATAGGTTCACTTAACGCAAAGTTAATTCGACTTTGACGAGATCCGATTTAACATGCGAAGATGAAAGTTTGATCAGGCTGACGAACGTTTTCCATCGCGACCTATGTATATTTCTATGAATTATTGATAATAGCACCACGAAGCGAACGCTTGAAATATTGATGCTGCATCAGAAGTGGTACCTACAAGTTGCAGTACCTTTGTTTGCAACTCTGAAGCCTCTGGACGGTCAAGGATGACGTTTTCTTTTTAATCTTCGAACAGGTTGCACGAGAATAGGCAACGATTTTAATGGTGACCTCCAAATCCGTTCCATCGAACTAAATTAAAATGCTAGATTAAAAATGCATTAAGATGCATTGGATAGACAGGGTACAGTCGGGTAAGGAGATCAATGTGTCCCTAAAACAAATTGATAATTCTTCATACCATTCAAGAGCCCTTAAAGAAAAGCCTCTGTGGTAAGTTTCATGGCAGTACCACCCCTATCACAAGGGTGGTTATAGGGTGAGCACGGTTTCATGAATTATGCTCTATTTCTACTGTTCTGCTTCTCAAAAAATTACAAAAAGTTCATGATCGTTCTGCCCGATAGCATACATAATTGTAAATTTTTTCCGAATTTTTGACTGGAATAATCGACTTTTAAAAAATACTCATTGCGGAATTCAATCATTGTTAAAAGATGATTAGGTCTGGTTCGAAGCAAAATTCTTGTATGTAATTTCATATTCTATGATTTTTGTAAAATCTATAAAGTTACAATTTAAATAAAACGTTTTAGCCACACTGTGGAAAATTTCGACGATTGAACAAGAAATTGACCTAAACAGGCTTTTCCAGATTCCAGTTGGCCACATTCAAGCTGCTTAACGAATCGAATAAAACGCGAAGAGATTTTACGAACCACGTGACAACAACCGTTCCACCGTTCTAGCCAATAATCGAGTCAACCGACAACTATTAGATTACGCTTATCGCGTCCCCGCCAGACAAACGTGTAAATTTACGATGGAGATCGAAAATTCATCTCGCGTACGTTGTAATCCACGACGGGGTCGAAAACTTTGAAAGCCCTTTGGAATTGTTAATCGAGTCGTTAGAAAATTAAATTACTATCAACCATAAATATTCATAGTATACAGGTAGGTTCGTTTAAATAAGAACACCTCTTCAGGTCATTGTGATGCAACAAATATTTGTTACGTAATGTGCATGGTGTCTATGAACCAATAGTCAAGAATATTTTTTTAAAAAGGTCATTTTTTCGAAGTTATCAAGGTCATCGGTGTTTTTGATACATAACCACATTTTTTTAATTGCATCGTGTAGCTGATCGAAAAATACATTCAGATATGCATAGTAACATGACCTTGAAATGACTTTGATATTCAATTTCTCGGTGCAGCGAGATGAATCATTTCAAGGTCATGTTATTATGCATTTCTAAATGTATTTTTCTATCAGCTACACGATGCAATTTTAAAAAATGTAGTTATGTATCAAAAACACCGATGACCTTGATAACTTCAAAACAAATGGCCTTAGGAAAAATATATTCGTGCCAGATATTGGTCCATTCACACCATATTATGTAACAAATATTTTTTGCATCACAATAACCTGAAGAGATATTTAGGTGTTCTTATTTGAACGGACCTCCCTGTATATTCTTGACATTATTTTTATTACGATTAAGTCTTTCACTCCGGAACTAGTCAACCACACATCAGTTTATTCATTTATTTATAGTGGTTGGCAACCACTGAGAAATTGCACTTCTCCAAATAAACAAAACACAAGTCAATAAAATATATAATCGGAATCAAATTTAATATCTATATAAAAGGGATAATTTAATCTTTCAATAAATTAGAAACCTGTACATACATACATATATAAATTCCTATTTTCGCGAGATGATTTGAGGTTACGTCACGTTAACAGATCATGAATTCCATGTATGGGAATAGAATACTTTTGTAATTTACTTGTTACCTTCCGTATTAACAAATCCAATGATACTTGATAACGGTTCATATCTCAAATGAAATGTCCCAGAAATATTTCAACCGTTCATCGATATTCTTTGATCACCTTTAAACGAAATAATGTACAGTACGGTAAAATGGATTGTAAATCGTTGTATCATAACTGAAAATAACTCGAAATGATACCGTAACTTTTCGTCTCGCGAGACTTCATTTTCCCAGAACAATGAATTTGGAAATGGTATCAATCACAACGTCGATATGAATTGAAATTCGTTACACTAGGCATCAGTCAAATGCAGTCGATTGATATCCATTTTTTCTGAAAAATGTAGCTTTGCACGACGAGAGTTTTGATTATTTCAACGACAATATCTTTTCACTACAGAATTTTAGTTATCTGCAAGTCGTTGAAATTTCTTATAAGTCGTTGAAGATATAAAAGACAATTGTTAACATGAAAGTCCATAGTTGCTGTTAAGAACAATTAACAATTATCGGGAATAGGTCAACAGACAATGACGTATAGTCACAGACGAGGTATAAGAATAGACCAATCACTACAGGGTGTCATTTGTAAACTTGAAACGCGTTTTTCTCAAAGTTGCATTTTTCAAAATGGTGTACAAGATATCTGAGTTCTACCTCAACAATTACATTAAAATTGAACAGTTGTCTTCATTATAATATCTGTTAAACATTGACGATCGATTTTTTCATTTTCCCATTATTTTGTTTAACATAAATAAAAGATTAACCAATTTTCTACCGAAATTCAATCATTAAATTTCAAACATCTGCCATTTTGTTAATTTTCAGAAACATTGAAATGTGGGATCGCCAATGCCTATAGAATACAAGATGTGTAAAAATTCCTTCAACATCCGGAAATGGGAGGTTCCTGTGATCATTTGAAGCGACATTTTCATTTGCAAAAATGGCGTCCGCGGCTTTGTTTAAAAATTATTAACGAAGAACATGGACCAATCAGAGGGTGGCTTCCGGTTGGACGGCAGGTCTGTGATTGGTCTGTGTTTTCGCTAATAACTCCTTAAAAAAGCCGCGGAGAACGGTCCTTCTGCAAAGGAAAAATTTACTTCAATTGTCCTGTGGAATCATCCTTTTCAAGGAAGTACATTTTGGGATACCCTGTATAGCACTGTAAACTATAAAGTTTATCATGAAAATCCATTCTCTTCAGTTTTTATTGAATATTTAATTTCACTTTTGAATTAAAATTATTCGAATATCAATTAATGCGATTATTGTGTACGATTTTTACATCGTTTTGCGTGATGGTTGATCAACACATGGCGGTAAATGAAAGCGCTATTTCTCGTTGTTGAATGTTAGAAATGCAGATAACAATCTTGTTGGTACAATAAAAATTACAATTCAACGACAGAGTATGTTGATTATAACGATGCTTATTTTGATGAATAAGTTTTAGGAAGAAGTTACGTTTGTTTGCCGTTACTATTCAACATCTGACATTTGATATGCAACAACCTAACAATTAGACAATATTTCTCGCTCTATGCCAGACACCCATGCTGCGAATGTTTTTTCATCTTCAAGGGTTAGAAAATAATTAGAGAAATTGAGCACACTGCTATTCTTGAAATACTTGGAAACGTTGCTCCATGTTTTAAGTTCGAGCCAAATATTTCGGGAACAACTTGCTTTGCACGAAATCAGGAAATCGCGGGGTAGCGCTAACCAGTGTTCTTTCCCACCGAAGGTAAATATCAATTTTTACTTTTCTTCACTGGCTATTCTCCAACGTCCGGAGCACCCTTTTCAGTAACGATTAACCGAATCGATGTAAACCCATTCGATTCCTCTCTCGCAACAAGCAACAGACCTATTCTCATGGAACGGGA